>CM050413.1:2076603-2127531 GCA_027564155.1 Gymnocypris eckloni scoliostomus | reverse complement strand
GAATAAAGCATGGCTAATGAGCTGAAAAGGGGGATCAGATGTGGAATTATGTTTATGAAACATCTGTCAGACATGTATTTCAGAACTCTTCTGTTCATATTCACATCTTCACAATATCATTCATGCCTAGCTGGGCTGTATTTGTCCATCAACACCGGAGAACACGTCTCAAAACTAACTCGAGTGACTCCAGATGAGGATGTGTTTGAGCACTGGTCAGGTGTACTGTATGTGTGTAATGCCAGGGCACTAAAACATTTACAGGATTGCGGCAATGCTGTGACAGGATCAGAGATGGCGGAGTGCTGCCCTCCTCTGGTGTGATGAAGGTAAAAATCCTCCTCACCCTCAAGACTGTCGGGAACATCTGGGACAACAACTGGGATTGTATCTGATATAGACTCAAAAAAATAATAAATACATTAAAATATACTTTCATCTCAATAAATTTGATTACAGTACATGCACATATGTATAATGATGTTAAAAGTAAAGACATTTATAATTTTACAAAATATTTATATTTCAAATAAATGATGTCCTTTTGAACTTGATCTGAGAATTCTGAAAAATAAAATGTATCACAGTTTCCACAAAAAAATATTGGGCAGCACACCTGATTTTAATACTGATAATAATCAGAAATGTGTTTTGAGCAACAAATCAGCATATTAGAATGATTTCTGAAGGATCATGTGACACTGAAGACCTAATACAAAAAAAGTACAATACACTTTTTTACACCAGTAAAATGCAGTAAAATACACTTTCATTTCATTGCACTTCCATAATGTACTTAAAGTTCACTAATTATGTACTTAATATATTAAAATTATGATTTAGTTCTTAAGATAATCGTATGTTTACTCAATTGTGCTATTTTGTGACTGCATGAATATGAACTAAAATATGTTTTTTCTTTTGTAGCACAATTAAAACCATATTTCATACACTTTAAAATATACTCATTTAAACATAGAAAATACACTTATTAATTATTTAAAATATAATATTAATATATAATACATATATACAAATATATATATGTATAATGTATTGCCCAAATGTTTATATAGATTAAATAATTATTTTCACATGTATTGTAATTATGTTAATATTCCCTTTATATGACATACTTAACTGCTTGTTTAAATATTTAAATAGTACAATCAAGTACACTATTACTATGTCGTTTGTAGCATTTATTTTCCACATAAAAAAGCACTTCAAGTACTTTATGCTAAAAGTATACTTACTGTTAAATTATGATTTATGGCACTCATCTAAACATATATGGATAATCCAATCATGTGCTATTTGTGCATTTATAGTAGCCTAAGCACAATAACTTACTTGTTTTACATGAGTACCGTAACACATTCTTTACTGTATTTTTCATGACAATCCAAATGAAACTTATAGTGATAGTATTTATTAAACTCCACTGAAATGTTATGTAAAGTGATCACAGCACACTTTAAGCAATGCAAGTATAAAACACTTCTGGTACTTTATCCGACTACACTTTAAATCAATTTAAGTGTAAGTGCTAATTAGTGTATTTAGTGTATTAGTAATAAGTATACTTAAGTAGCACAGTTGGGAAAATTAACGTATAACTATTACATTAATATATTTAAACACAATCAATTGAATTTAAACTTAGGATAACTATATAAAAATGTACTAACATTGAACTGTTTTTAAATCATTCAAAGCACACTTTTTCAAGAAATGCACTATTCAAATCTGTATTTTTTTTGGTAGTATAATTTATTTCAATGCACGAAAAATGATTGTAATATCAGTGGTATTTAGTATACTTTTGCAATTGTACTGAAATACTACTGAAGTGTAAGAATAATTTTAATTTGTGTATTTATAGTGTATAACAAAAAACTGAGAATGTACAAAGAATGCTTGGATTTTCTTATTTTAGTGCATTCAATTACTTTTTATTTTTATAATGATGCTGCAAATTCAACTTTGATCACAGCAATAAATTACATTGTACAATATATGCACATATACAAAACAGCTATTATAAAGGGTCAAAAAATGTTACATTACTGTGATTTTATGTACAGCCTTGGTGTGCAGAATAGACTTTCAAAAACATTAAAAACAGATATCTTTGCAATGTGTTATAGATAAGACTGAGCGTTTAAATCAATGATTATGGGGAGCAGCTCAAACAGTGAAGGGGATTTTTTGAACACTGCTGTTATTGGTGTTTTATACTGCATTGTGCTACAGTACTAACAAACCCACATATGCACTTGTACTCTGGAAGTAAGAGACCTAGCTGGTCAGCGGGGGACAGTTGTTACACTGTAGACCGCAGTATGTCTTCTGTAGGATTTATAATTAGACTTTGAAAAGAGCAGCCATTTAAATATATTTCAGCCAACAGAACAGCTTTTGGGGCCAAGTTGGATTCTGTGAAATTCCACACATAAGGTGCAATAAAAGAGAAACATGTTGCTTGTGGTACTAATTTACATCAAATGTGCAAACCACTTATACTCTGCATGAACTTCAGCCTATACTAATAAAATAATCTTGCATCATTACACAACACGTCATTTAATCACTATAACCATACAGTGGCAATAAGCAATAATCATGAGACTTTGACTAGAACAGTGACAAACTGTTCTGTGATTACAGAGTTCATCAAAGCTAATAAAAAAACAAAAACAAAGTTGAATTTAAAACCAGGCTTTATTTGCGTCACTGAAGCTCCGGTCACAGGTGTCTGAAGACACACCCACAGAGAACAGAGACCGGAGAGAGCGTGAGAACCGGTTTTATTCTCACACACCCTTCACAGGCCAGGAGCACTTTCAAGAACACCCTTCATCATGCAGTGTAAGTCACTATCTGTTTATTTAACCTGCTCACTCTCTTCTCGGTTTATCATTCTATATTAAATGACCGCCTGAACCGGGGTTGTTTCTGACAAACATGAAGCAAATCAAAGCAGGTAGTTATGATTCTGCTGTTAGTGTTTGTTGCTTATTTGGATGGAGCACATGTACTGCCTTTATGAAAAACTAAATATATATATATATATATATATATATAGAATGTGCACTTTCAGTGAACTTATACAAAATGTATTGGCAGATAATATTAGTGAAATAAAAGGCCACTTAAGTGTATTTAGAGACACTTTGCTGAGAATGTTTTCAACAAACATGTTTTAAAGAAGTACACTTATTTTGACGTTGACTATTTTAATGACTAACATACAAAAGCACATGTAAAGTACTTTATACTGTTTTTAACTGTGGTGTTATGCAATATTAAGTTCATATTTTTTATGTACTTAATTGCAACATCATTGCACAACCTGCAATTGCAAATATATAAAAAATGCATGACAATAATTTAGATTTTAGTTTATAAAGATATAAAGATGTGCTTAAGTCCTGCTCAAGTATGTCGAAAGTTAGAGTTTTTGTATTTCTTTGGACGCAAGTAAAAGAGCAGACGGTTGTTTGGATTTGAATGCTGTGGAAGTCAAAGAAAAGCCTGTTGTACAGCATTCCTGAGACAACATGGTGACGTCTACACTGTGCTGTTTGCACGTCCTTCACACATCTGATAACAAACTGTGACTCGGAGCTTATATAAGCTGTAAATCTGGTGTCTCACTTACTGCTGTTAGTGACCAAGGCTGGTGAATCAAGACGGATTCATTGGTTTTGTTCATTATACAATCTTTCATTCTTTTTGAAAGCTTTCATATTTTCACTGACTATGAACTTACAAATCTGTTGTGCGAGGGAATGTTTGAAACATGTCAGCAGGCGTGTCTCATCAAACAGGACTTTTGTCAGGCCGAGTGCTGGAAACAAGGGTTGAGTGCCTTTATTAGTAGCACTTCAGTAAACACATCAGTCTGAAAAAAACTGAATCAACGTCAATGGCTAACTCTTAAATGTTGCATTTTCCCTTCCAATCTAGACTATAACTCTTCAGTGAACCTCCACTTTGATTCAATCTTTATTACAACACAGCAATTTACAAAAAAAACTTCAGTCAGTGCCCGAGAGCTTGAGTAACTCTTCAGATAATGGACCACCTTCACCTGAAACTAAACATGTGACCTTGGTGTTAACAGCCCACATGCTTAACACCTACACTAACACTCACGATTTAATGCCAGGCCTTTCCTTATGCTCAGATACCTTCACATTCGCCTGGAGAGATTCACTGGATTCACTAATCAGTGTCATTTATATTTTTTTGTGAATGTAATTAGGATATTTTTGTCAGTATCTATTGTTGTTTTGTCTTGGATTCTTGTTCTTTGAATAGCAGGAGGGACCTGAAAGTCTTTGATTTAATAGCTCTGTTTCCATTCACATATACATTTACGCAAATGTTGGGGTATTACATTAAAAAAGCACTGGTGAAAGCACACAGTATTTATACTTTTATCATGGATACTTTGCACGAGTTTATATTTTGTTCTCTTGAACACACTGGATGGAAACATCCAATATTCAATTTTATCCCACAAGTTATATTTTGACGGAAACATAACTACTGATTCATAGAGATGTTGGTACACATGACAAGTAGCCTGAATTTATTTAGTTTGCACGTTTCAAAATCCAAGGCCAGGCCTGAATCTGCATATGTACACAATCAACTAAAAGCATGCATTTCTAGTGATTGGAAAGCACATAAATCTGAGTAGCTGTTTACATACATCCAAGTAAAGCATTAGTAAACAGATTCATGGCTCAAATGGACTGAAAAGCCTTGTAAAAAACACCTCAATCGATTGGACTGAGCAATTCCAGTTGATCAAATGAATGCAAGGGATGAGATATAGACCTGCAATAATCCAGTCAATAGCATGTAAACACTTGAATCCAATTATCCTCTCGACTGCAATTATTGTACACGTGCAGTTCTGTGATATGCATGTTTATTTACATTTTACATCTTAAAAAGCTCTTCTGAAATCTCTAAAAATCAAAACTGACAATTATACTTCAAAATTGTATTTAATTCAAATGATGGAAATTAGTGCATGTTAACAGCCCTCGTGTGTAGTAAGACAGAACTTCACATCTCTTTCTCTCAACCATTGGCAGGTCCGCAGTCTCCAGGGAGAATCCTGTCGGAGGAGCAGTTCTCCTGCTCCATCTGTCTGGAGGTCTTCGTCGAGCCCGTCTCCACTCCCTGCGGCCACACTTTCTGTAAGGCCTGTCTGCAGGGCTACTGGAATCACAGCAAGAAGTTCCTGTGCCCCATGTGCAAGAAAACCTTCTCCAGACAACCTGAGCTCAGCGTCAACTGCGTGCTGGCCGAGATCGCCGAACAGTTCCAGGGTCTGTCCACGATGTCCTCTGTCGACCGGGCCAACGTCGAGTTTGCCAATTCCCCACAGAAAGACGACGACTGGGGAGACTTCGCCAAAGCGGGAGACGTGCCCTGCAGCGCCTGCATCGGCAGGAAGATGAAGGCCATGAAGTCGTGTCTGAGCTGCCCGGGTTCGTTTTGTGAAGCTCACCTGCGGCACCATAAGAAGGGGAAGGCGATGAGCTCGCACAAGCTGGTGGAGCCCATACACAACCTGGAGGACAAGATGTGCAAGACACACAAACGCCTCCTGGACGCCTACTGCCGAAACGAACATGTGTGTGTGTGTAAGGAGTGTGCAGATTCCTCGCATAAAGGCCATGATGTTGTCTCCACCGAACGAGAGTGGAAGAAAAAAACGGTGAGTTTTAACACTTGTATTACATAAAAAATGGGTAAGAACTGTATGGAAATGAACGTGATTGGATTAAATACAACTCTCCAAAAGTCAAACTATGAAAAACAACAAAAATATTAATAATCAACTCTAAAAATTTTTTAGAACATATGATAAATAAAAGTGTGTTAGTGTCGATATGATAAAATACATAAATAAATTAAATCATGCATTTAATGCAATATAAGTTTCTTAAGTAGCATGACTGTGAATGATAAACCCCCTCATAGCGACGTTGAGAAACAGACATAGCAAAATACATCAAAGAAACCTTTTCATGTTGGTCTGGCAGCTGACTTTAAGCATGAAAGTATGTCAAATTGACCCACAAACATTATAATCGTAATAAATTACGAATGCACATTCCACAACATTGAAATATCCACACCTCACAGCGTTTTGCATGACTCTAAATGAGGACAAGTCTCAACATTTGAAGGATAACATCATAGGGTGTTAATTCAGACAACTCAGAAATCTAAATAGGTCAAACTGACCGAGCGCATAATCTCTGAAATGCATTTTGGGAGCTTCAGGAAATGTGATTTTTGGACCTTATTGTTTGGTTCACAGGGTCAGCTGGGAAAGAAAAGGTCAGAACTGAAACATCTGATCAAGGAGCGAGAAAAGAAACTCGAGGAGATCAAGCAGTCCATCAAAGTCCTCAAAGTGAGTCCATTTATACTTTGTGATGTTTCTTTTCTCAGAAAGGCTGAGCAATCTTTGATCAGTTTAGTCTTTGATCAGCTCTGTTAGGAACGACATGTTCTTGAATTCATATTGCATATTACTTGGTGGTCTAAATTTATGCCATTTGGATTTTTGCTAAAAAGCTGCTTTTACAAGTCTTCAAACTTCAGAAAATCTTAGCACGATACTATTCAAAAGTAACTAAATGTTTTTAATCTGTAACGCATCAGCAAATCATAATGGATGATACATTCCAAACTGTAATTGCTGCTATGAGCTATATTTAATATGCACGACAATACAACACATAAACAATGTGTCACAAACAATTGGATATTTATCAATAATCATAAAACATAATTGTCTGCCATCTAATTCTACATTACTAAGGCAGAATCAGGGACAAACGGTGAGTGATCAGTGATCTCAATCATGTTAAAATCATTTATTCCCAGTACAGACCCAGGATGAAAGCTGACTACCTCAGACTGCTTTGTTGAGAATATCTGTTTACCTTTGGTTTCATCTGACAAAACCAGTAAGAGCACTGCAAATATTTGCCCATGCTGTCACACCCCTCTTTAACTGAGAACAACACAAGCAATGCAGGATTAAAGGAAACAGAAAAGCCTTTTGTTTTGGACTGGAACAAATATAAAACTTGAGTTACAGGAAGTATATTTGTCTTAAAGTGGAAACAGGCAGAGTTGACGTTTGTGTCAAATACGACATTAGTATTGACAAATACCTCCAAAAGTGGAACATTTCCATCTGGGATATTTTATCCTTTCTGTGAGATCGGATTCGGGTTTGTGTCAATGACATGCAAGGTTAACGTGCCAGTGTTTTTGACAGTTCAATAACTGTAAATAGAGCACAGGCCATCGTGAGTCACATTTAAAAATACATAGAGGATCCAATTACATAGAGGGTGGAGGGAAAGAAAGACAGATTACAGGCAGAAATAACTGACATTCGACTCATTAACGCTTCATGATTACAGTAATTACTTTAGACCAAGATAAAGATGTCGGGGCAGGTATAGATGTGCGGTGTGATGCAGATGAGCTGAACGGTGGTGAAGTGTTTCTTCAGCGAGTTTAAGCGGTTCAACCGGTCTGTCCTGTCAAAACACTCGGGCTGATGTTCTGCATGCTCATGCTAACATGCAAACTCATGAGTTACGCTGCATGTGTTTGTAACGACCTTCTCTGGTCTCTGTCCTGGAAATGTTCTGTGCATTTTCACGAAATAAAAAAATATGATCCATGATGCTCTCAAAATCGCCCGCTAACATCACCAGCAGCACGATAGTGATGTCGTGGGATATTTAGTTCGGATTGAGTTTTGGTCAAAGATTGTTAAATAACATGAGATTCCATAAAGTGCATTTTGTAATTCCATAAAGTGCATTTTGTAATTCCATAAAAGTGCATTTGTATTTTTAAACATATTTAATTATTACAGGTTTGCAAAGAGAAAAGGTTTTGTTTCCCTCTACATGTTGTAATATGAACTCAGCATCACTGAAGTCAGCAAACACTTTTCTATTATCTGTTTGTGAATAAGATTTGAGCAGTGTTCGGAAATTTACTTTTAAAAGTAATACATTACAATATTGCGTAATTATGTGACGAAGTCACTTTTAATGGAATTAAAAGTATACTTTTGAGTTGCTTTTTAAATCTGGCCAGGGCTTGCTTGTTTGTTTTAATATAAAAGTTATTTTACATATGTAAAAGACCTTTCACGCCAAAAAGTGAAATAAATGCGCCTCAGGCTGAAGGAAATGTAAATTCACGTCTGTACAGTGGAGGGCGCAGCTCAAGCAAATCACATGAACAATGTGACGCAGGAGAAGAAAGTTCAACAGCATTCAGCAATATAAAAAATCAAACACAAATGTGTCATTTTTGCTTAGTATGGTTGAATTGGATCATCGAAGGTCAGTAGGAAAGGCAATAGTTAATAAAATGGGATTAAATACATACATTATATTTATCTTATTTAACATATATAATTATTGCAGATTTTGTAATATTCTGAGTTTGCATTTGGCTGTTTTTATTCATTTTGAAGAACACTGAATCTGTTTTTGTGCAGGTGAGATGAACAAAAACATGTTCATATTTAGTCTAGATCTAGATCATGTTCACAAACAACGCTTTGCACTTACTCCTGATTTCTCTCAACATGGTAACACACGAGCTATCAGTCAAGACACGAGAAACAAAGTATCTGGCATTACTTATTTGAAACAGTTACTTAGATATTTCCTTCTAAATTAAAAAGTAATACATTACTTTACTAGTTACTTATAAAGTAGTCTGATTACGTAACTCATGCTACTCATAGTGCGATTTGAATTTGAGAGAGCAGCAGCAGTCAGTCACTGTATTAGTTGTGGTATGATAAACAGGTGGAGTGTGTAAAGCCTGGCGTCCTCTCTGTATTCAGGACAGCAGTCAGAAGGAGATCGAGGAGAGCTGGGCGGTTTACGCGGAGCTGCAGCGGCTGCTGGAACAGTCTCAGGCCGAGCTGCTGGAGCTCATCACCACACGACAGAAACAAGCGGAGCAGCAGGCCAAAGATCTGGCCAGCGGCCTGGAGCACGAGCTCAACACCCTGAGGAAGAGGAGCAGCGAGCTGGACGCACTCGCTCAGACACACGACAGGGTGCTCTTTCTACAGGTCAGCATTCAAACTTTCCAGTCAACTAGTGTCTGCATCTGAGCTTTATTAAACCTAATGTTTCCCTTGCAGTACCTGCCAACCCTTCCTCCTCCCCCGGAGCCGTCTGATTGGTCATCAGTGTACGTGAACACGGATCTGTATCTCACCACCATCAGGAAGTCTGTCTGCTCTCTGGTGGAAAAATTCCAACACGAGGTCAAACGGCTTTATGGGAAAGGTGAAGAACCGTGTCCAGCCTTCCCTACACGTTCCTTAAATCAAACTGCTATTTGACATGATCTATGTAACCTTCATGAAGTGTTTATTTTCCTTTCAGAACTCAGGAAGCTGCAAAACTATGCAAGTAAGTGCTATTGATATAAGCATTAGTGACAAACACGCATAACCTGATTTTACCAAGGGCAACATGTTCCTGGGTCAACATCTTAGTTTTCTACATATTTTGGTGAAGTTTAGGCTTATAATCGGTGTTTGTTGCTTGTACATCCGTGTCATTCATCTATCATTTCCTCTGATTTAAGGGATTACTCATGGTTAAGGTTGGGTTTAGGTGTAGGGAAATGTCAAGATAAAATTTTTGGATTAAAATGTTGTTCCAGGGTCAGTAATATATGTTGACCCAGGAACACATCCAACTCAGCAAAATCAGGACGTGCGACTAACACAGCAACATGAACACTGCAACAGATCATTATATCAAAACAGATCAAATCTTTTCAGCTGAATAATATTTGATCAAATTGATGAAGATATGAGAGACACAAAGTTATTTTTAGATCAGTGTTCACACTGCAAGTCAATCTGTTCCTCTAGAGGGCAGACTTGAGCGCACTGCCACTGCATTATAAACTATTACAATGATTTATGACAAAACCAGTGCCAAGTAACTGTAGTGATTAAGTAATTGCACTTCATTTCTATACGTCACTATTATTTTGAGGAATATGCAGCTGAGCCATATCTACAAACCTGAATATCAGAAAGCAACCACCCAAAGCACCCCAATATCTACAAAAGAACAATACACATCATTATCAACCACATAACAGAACAACAATAACCACTCATTAATAAGCAGATCTCACAAAATCTTCACAAAATGACATATATCACAGGTCATCATGACATTAAATATCTTATTCAAAAGTATCACAGTAAAAAGGACAAGTATATCTCCCAATTGTAAGTCGCTTTGGATAAAAGCGTCTGCAAAATGACTAAATGTAAATGTAATCACCCTCTCACATATAGTAAATTCAGTTTTGTTTAAAACAGCCAATAGAATTTTATTGTAAAAAAGCAATTGGCCACTACTATAGTAATTTGTCCTTAAAGGGAAATCTCAACAGCCACAAAAGACTTGGACATATGAACAATCTTGATTCAAAATTAAATACAGATTATTTTATGCCTATAAGGAATTATACTCAAAACAATAATACAATCGGCTGACGATGAATTAAGTAATATCTGAAGAGCAACACAACGTTTTTATTTTACTTTTTATTTTAAACCACACTTCAATAAAATATACATTTTGATTGACTTGCATTTCAGGCAGAGTATTGTCTAATGTATTGTTTAGTTTTGCATTGTCAGTCATAAAAAATATACATGATTAATTTTTGAAGTTGTAAATCAAACTAGGATTACATTAATAAAGATAGTTACTTCTTTGTAATTATTTGTGAAATTTACAAGCACGTTCTATGTGAAAAACTGTTTCAAAGACAATTTATGTTCAGTGTACTGTTGTGTCTAAGAGCAACGCTGCAGCTGTGTTTAGTTTCTGAATGACTCAGTATTGTTGAATTGGTTAAAAGAATGATTCAATGACTCACTCATTTATGTATTTTTTTTGGGAAACATAATTGGTCTCTGTCTCCTCTCTAGGTGAGGTGATCTTGGATCCTGCCACAGCTCAGCGTGATCTCTGTCTGTCCGAGGACGGCCGGCAGGTGCGTTATGAAGAGCAGCGGAAGAGCTCCACGCATTCGGACACACCGCGGCGGTTCAGCCCAGCGCTGTTCGTCCTGGCGCGCGAGGGCCTTTCCTCCAGCAGACACTACTGGGAGGTGGACGTGGGACACAAGACCGCTTGGACCATCGGATTGGCCAGTGGGTCGGTGCGTCGCAAAGGAGAGATCCGCCTCAGTCCAGAAGGAGGTTTCTGGTGTTTATGGCTGAAGAGCGGAGAAGTGAAAGCTCTTACTGGCAACAGAGTTCCTCTGCATCTCGCCACACTGCCTCAGAAGCTGGGCATCTTTCTGGACTACGAAGCTGGCCAGGTGTCCTTCTATGATGTGAAGACACGCTCTCATCTCTACACGTTCACCGATGCGTTCACTGAGAGCCTCTTCCCCATCTTCAGCCCATGCATCAACCAGGACGGAAAGAACCCTGGAGCGCTGGTCATCACTGCTGTTAAACACAGCTGAGACGGCAAGCTCACTCAATGCATTTTCCATGAGTTTCTAAAAGACTGTTACAACACTGAAGACTTTCCAAATGGATTCTGGACAAACAAAACACTTTTTCATAAGAGTTATCTCTGTACATCTTAATTAAAACACAGTATGGGACCTGGCATGCATCTAAAGTACAAAGATTATACGTTACTTTGAAAAGGAAGCAGGCTGTTTTGAAACACATATACACTACCGTTAAAACGTTTGTGGTCAATGAGAAAGAAATAAAGTCTTATTCAACAAGGATGCATTAAACTGATCAAAAGTGACAGTAAATACATATATAATGTTACAAAATATTTCTGTTTAAAATAAATACTATTATTTAAAAATTGATATTGTATCAACATTGATAACAGTCAGAAATATTTCTTAAGCAGAAAATCAGCATATTATAATTAGTTCTGAATTATCATGTGCTACTGAAGACTGGAGTAATGATGCTGAAAATACAGCTTTGATCACAACAATAAATTCCATTTTACAATACACTAACACAGGAAACAAATATTTTAAATTGTAAAAATGTTTCATTATATTACTGTTTTACTGTATTTTTGATCAAATAAATGCAGCCTTGGTGAGTAATTGACAACTACTTTTTGATCTGATTGATCTGTTCTGTCGCTTTCCTTCACCTTATTTGCGTTTTGTTAATGTTTGAAATGCAATGAAACAGTCTTTGAGTTTATTGACACCAAACGTTTGGATGGTTGTGCACGTTGGTTCACATTAACTCTGTTACTGTTGACATGAATGCTAAATTAATGTTTTTACTTGTGAATGGAAGTATATGATTGTTACAACTTTCTAAAATCCACAGTGTAACTCAGTCATTCATACATTGAAATGTGTTTTACTCATTGATACAATTCTCTGATATGAGCTGAATGTGAATGTGTGATATAACAAGAAGCTAAATGTAAATCAATGAACTGTTTAGATCAGATTACCTATATATTTCCTGTGTTCATATCCAGGGTATCATAATGTTTGGATACAGTTTTTAATGAGTTTCTTGTTTCAGATCTTTTGAATAAAATGGATAATATTAACTTGTCATTCCATGCCATGAATAAATGTATAATAGTTAGTCATAACTGCTAAATAAAAGCAACTTGATTGAGTAAATGGTTAATATTTCCTGAAACTAGAAGAGACTCTATGTAGTCAGGGGTGTAAAAGCGAAACTAGGCCATGGGGGAAGGGTGAGGGGGGTGTTTCAGGGTAACGGGGGAGGTGGGGGGGCATCAGCTGTCCCGCATGTCACTGCTGTTCAGACCAGGACAGTCATTGTGGTCAGTGCATTCGACTACGACAGACTGCTGGTGAGTCTCCTTTTAAAACAATAACTCAAGACAAAAATGATAGGGTCACTGAAGATATTTGAAGAAACTGCCTGTTCTGCATGTCCTTTCAGCAAATACATAGCCAAGAAGTGTATAACAGACTCGTTTGCTAATGAAAGCATGCTAAAAACATATTTAAAGTATTCTGTTGCCAAATAATATTAAAGAATAATTATTGCAGAGTCTGCAAAAATGTGTTTAATAATCAGCCTTTAAAACCGTCTAGACTAAATGGTGTTATGGATCCAAAAGGAGCAGGATTCTGGGAGGCCTAGTGTTTTTGGAGTGATGTTAATCTTTGGCACTATGAATAGCCAGGCTTTACATTTTCCTGAAGTCTTTCTGTGTCAAAGACTGGTGCGTGTTGCTAAGAGCACAGGGCCGTGAGCCAACAGGCGGATTGCTAATTAAATCCAAAGGACTTTTTATATTTAGCACACTGCATAGCTGGCAATAATGCCCCCAAAGGACTGGACACCTCATCTGGCGTTTTAGGATTTAGTTCTAATTGTGTTCTAGTTGTATGGGATAAAGTCAACATGATTGCAAAACTGATTACTTTCTTAAAACACATTTCAGGTCTTATTGTGCATCATTCATCATCCACACTACTCTATTTTAATGCTCTGAAAAAACTCAAATGTTTAGGGTACTACAATACAGACTTTATAAAATCTTAGCAAATAATGAAAAAGTAATGAAAAAAAATTGTTTTCCTTTTAAATATTTTGATCATTTATTCTAGAGCGTGAAAACTGCATTTGAGCCCTCCTCCATTCTATCATAAAACATCCTCACTATATAACCAATTCATGATGCATTATCTCAAATAACACCCGACTTGATTCCATTTTTGTCATAACATCAATATGTTTTTCTCTTAGATACAACGCATTATGGAAGTACAATTGACTGTGAATGCAGGTGTGTGTTAACTTCAATAATCTATAAGTGAATATCATCACTGTTGTTTATAAACCACATCTCCCATATTTACGAGTTTTTATTTAATCAGTTTTCATAAACTAATACTGCTGGTCACCCTCTATGTTGGTCTGTGGGATTTTCAACCATTAAACTATGTAAATGTGTTAAATAGCTTGTGAGTAAACATCATAGTCCCATTGGATCCTCAAACTGCAAAACGTTATAGCACCACCCCAAAATAATCTTAAATACAATGCATAGGTAAAAAGACAAAAGAATTCCTAAAGAAACACTTTGTCCATATAGGTTAGTTTTAATGTATATTGGTACATGCTTGACTTAGGCACTCTTCTTTCTGTATACATTGCTTTAAATAGCCTGTGCATAGCACTTATCTTTTAGAACATGAGATTGTGTTCATCAATGAGAGCAAATTTGTTCAACAAATATATGTTTATGTTTTAAAGTTTGTTTTTGTTCAAAGTTGGAAGTCTACATCGTTTGCAGGGCACATGATTCTCCCCCCCTCTGTCTGTACAGGAATGTCTTCTCCCACCAGCATGTTAGCGGAGGAGCAGGTGCACTGTTCCATCTGTCTGGATGTGTTTACAAACCCGGTTTCTATCCCTTGTGGACACAACTTCTGCATGGCCTGCATCGGCAGCTACTGGAAGTCCAGTGCCCTCTTCATGTGTCCGATGTGCAAAAAGACTTTCTTCAAACAGCCCGACATTAGCATCAACACAGTGCTGAGGGAAATCTCTGAGAAGTTCAAGGAAATGAAAACCAACCCAGTAGCGATCCTTCAGAAGACAACACAATCGGACCCAGGACAGAGCCCTGTGGAACTGCCCACAGAAATGCCTGAACTGATTCCTCCCAGTGGGCCGTGGGCTCAGGTGGTGTCCTGCGATGTGTGCACTGGCCCTCAGCGACAGGCAGTACAATCTTGCTTGGTTTGTTTGACGTCTTACTGTGAGGAGCACTTAAAACCCACACCTCCTTCACCAAACACAAGCTGATCGAACCTGTGCAAAACCTGGAGGACCGTATGTGTAAGAAGCATGAGAGGTTACTGGAGCTGTTCTGTAAGAAGGATCAGACCATAGTGTGTGTGTGTACAGAGATGGACCACAGGGCACATTACACTGTTCCTGTAGAACGAGAGTGGACAGAGAAAAGGTAAACACGCCACGTGTTATGACAACAGCTGCTTTTACGGTGGCCAATTCTCTTCTTCTGTCCACTACATATAATGACCAAATGGATGACACTGAAGTGCTTTGATTTATTATACATCTCATGGTGGACTGGAAAGATACTCACTCTGTATGTCACCGATAACCATAATACACAAAATATGCAATATCAATAATGCACAACTAAATATGCCCCGATTTATCTCAACATTATCAAGAGACAGGCTTTAATATAAATAGTAAATAAGTTAACAAAAAGTAACACATTGCATTACTCACTTCTCATAACTTGTAAAAAAAAAAAAAAAAAACTGACTGGATCTTGTAACTGCAAAGGCTACTGCCCAAAGTACGGTGGCCGCGAGAGCTCAATGCGCTGCAAACAGAAAAACACCTGCAAATTAAGAAAACACTTTCGTCAATTTGACAACGCACACGCTGCAAATGCTCTCAACACGACCAAAAAAAGAAACGCGCTGCAAATCAAATGTATTTGGTTGTGTTGTGAGCATTTGCACCATCTGCTGTCAAAATGATGAACATGTTTTCTTGATTTGCTGGTGCTTTTTCTATTTGCAAGTGTTTTCTGAAGATGCAGCGCGTTGAGTTCTCTCGGCCACCGTACCGAAGCCCTCATTTATCACACTGAACAAAAGCAACTTCCCCTCAATCGAACATTATGCATCATACTGTAGAGCACAACAGTCAATTTCCAGATGAAAAAATGCCATTCAGAATCTCAGACGATATTCAGTGATGAATATTCCCACTTCATATATAAATGTGCAAAATCAGACCCAGTCAGACATTTAAGAAAATAAAGATCATGGTAAGCAGGACTGTACACTAGTAAGATTCGGGCTTGCAGAGGTTAGGTAACATTGACTTGAAATGTGGCCATTTCAGCTAACATGTGTATAAGTAACAAAATGTGGTATTTCCTACAAAGTAAATACATTCAGTAGTAAAACCAACTTATAACAATCAGATTTGTAATGTTTAACATTGTTTAACAATACATTGTGATTAACAGGCTTTGTTGAGGAAAACTGAAGCTGAAGTTCAGCAGATGATCCAGGAGCGCCTGAAGAAAGTTGATGATATCAAACACACCATCGAGTTGAACAAGGTACGTTTAAGTGTTTAATGTATGTCTCACCTGAAGTGCTTCAGCTGAGTTAACATGTGCGTATGTTAGCCTTTCCTTTCGTTAATGCAGTGATCCATGTGAATTAAGGTACACTTGGCAACTTTTCGCAGGTGAGGCGTAACTTCAAGATACTTGAGGAGGAACACTGTTTTGATAATTAGTTGAGTAGGGCTTCCGCTCAGCTCTAAAGCCCAGATGAACAAGCGATCAGTGATCTAAAAACTCACCTCTCCAAAAAGACAAGACAAAAAAAAAAAAAAATAAAGAAAAATATCTGCAAATAATGTCCTTTGAGCATGTAAATCACGTGCCTTCCACTGTTGCTTTGACTCATTGAAAACAGCAGGTTTATATAAACATCGCTACAATTACATTCAATGACATTTAACATAGCCAGCGCTAAATATCTTACCTGTGGAGTGAGAAAAGGCCATCTCTGGGCTCATTTTAAACCTTCTGATGTCTCAGAGTTGGCGCTTTCTCTGAAAAGCAGTCAGTCTGATGTTAACACGAGTTGTATTACAGACTCTGTCACTTCTTTTTTTGTCCGTAAGCACTTATCTTTGTTTTAACAGTTTTTTTTCTCAGTTTGTAACTTTTTGAACGATCCACTGTGTTGCGCATTAGTTATGGACACAAGCTTTCAAAGCTATCTACACTGCACTGCGCACAGACATTTTATTACTAACTTACGGCCGTAACCACGCAAAGACGCAAGACGTGAAATCCAACCAGACAGCAGTTATATATCAAGTTATACATCTTTATTATAAGATATTTTATTTTATTATTTTGACGTAAAATCCAACCAGACAGCAGTTATAAATCAAGTTATACATCATTATTATAAGCTATTTTATTGTATTATTTGTGGTCTGCATTGATAAGTGTGCATCTCTTCCTAATCACAGAGCAGCGCTCAGAGAGAAATCGAGGACAGCATGCAGGTGTTTGCAGACCTGATCCGAGCGGTCCAGAAGGCCCAGGCTGAACTGGTGCTGGACATTGAAGAGAAACAGAGGAAGACAGAGAGCTGGGCCAACGGACAACTGCAAGAACTAGAGCAGGAAATAGATGTCCTGAAACTGAGGAACATAGAGTTAGCGTATCTCTCACACACTGAAGACCACATTCACTTCCTGCAGGTGGAGCATTTTTACAGATATTTTTTTAGTAATGTAAAATACAGGTCTGAGATCAATAATAGCCACCTCATTCAAAGGACGTTTTGCAGGATGTTTTATTCAGAGTCTGCCAATCTGCTTGTTTAATGTCCATTGTCTTCTCCTCCAGAACTTTCTATCATTAATGTCTCACCCACACACTAAAGACTGGTCTGGAACCTGTGTGTATGCGGATCCGTGTGTGGGCACCACCAGAAGAGCTGTGCTCAAACTAGAGGAGACTCTTACAGAAGAAGTCGAAAAGCTTGCAGAAAAAGGTATAAGACCTTGCACACCACTCTACCTCTGCCCTGATACTTTGTTTTCACCACAGCAAGTGGCACAGTTTTAAGTCAGGTTGGTTGTAACCATGAATAATTATATATATTAAAACAAAAACTACTGAATGTGCACTTGTAGATGTCAGACTTTGTCTTCCTTTTCCTTGTGTTTCCACACCCTTATATGGTCCTTCCTGTTTCCTGTCATTAGTTCATTCATCCCCATCTGTGTTTGATTTGCTCCTCACCTGATGCTGTTTCCCGTGATTGTTATGTGTTCATAAGCCCTGAGTTTTCCCTGAGTCTTTGTCCGTCACCTCATCTATGTGGTAGTGTATCCTGTGTTCCGTAATTAAAATCCCATTATTCCTTTTACCTCTCGTCCCGTGTCCTTCCCGCAACACGACTGTGACAGATTGACGGACCTAAAAGATGGAGGAGCCGCCGCCGCCCGCAGCTGATCTTGGTCTGCCGTTCGCGGGTTCCTTCGACGCCGCCCGCGGCTCGCCCAGCCCGCCGTTCACGGGAAGTCAGCGGCCGTCATGCTCACGTAAGCCCGCCGTTTGCGGGAAGTCAGCGGCCGCTCGCTCACGTAAGCCCGCTGGTGTCTCTACTGGCTCCGCCCAGCTCATCTTCGCCGCCGCTGGTCTTACCCAGCCCGTCTTCATCTCCACTGGTTCTGTCCAGTTCAAGTTAGCCGAGCACCCCTGGTACCCCTGGGCGTGTTAGTGGTTTACGAGGGGATGGATTTGAGCCCAGCCCCAGAGCCTGCTCCTCGCCAGCGCCCTCCGGTGCCTGCTCCTCGCCAGAGCCCTCCGGTGCCTGCTCCTCGCAAGTGCTCTCAAGTTTCCCCGCTGGTTCCGTCCAGCACTCCAGAGCACCCAAGAGAGTCAGCGCCACCCGAGCGCCCACGAGAGTCAGCGCCACCCGAGCGCCCACGAGAGTCAGTGCCACCCGAGCGCCCACGAGAGTCAGCACCACCCGAGCGCCCACAAGAGTCAGCGCCTCCAGAGCGCCCCCAAGAGTTGGTCCCGTCCCAGCTCACCTTTGCCTCCGCTGGTCCTGTCCGGCTCACCTTGGCCCACGCTGGTCCCGTCTCACCTGGGCCTCCGCTGGTCCCATCCAGCTCACCTTTGCCTCCGCTGGTCCCGTCCAGCTCCCTTGGCTTCCGCTGGTCCCGTCCAGCTCACCTTGGCCTCCGCTGGTTTCGTCCAGCACCCCTTCTGCGCTTCCTGGCGCCCCGAGTCCGCGCGACCCGAGTGCCCGCGAGAGTCAGCGCTACCCGAGCGCCCACGAAGGTCTGCGCTTCCAGAGCGCCCCCAGGAGTTGTTCATGTGCAGCTCACCTGGGCCTCCGCTGGTCCCGTCCAGCTCACCTGGGCCTCCGCTGGTCCCGTCCAGCTCACCTGGGCCTCCGCTGGTCCCGTCCAGCTCACCTTGGCCCACGCTGGTCCCGTCCAGCTCACCTTTGCCGCCGCTGGTCCCGTCCAGCTCACCTTTGCCTCTGCTGGTCCCGTCCAGCTCACCTTTAGCCCCGCTGGTCCCGTCCAGCTCACCTTGGCCCACGCTGGTCCCGTCCAGCTCACCTGGGCCTCCGCTGGTCCCGTCCAGCCCACTTTTACCTCCTCTGGTCCCGTCCAGCTCCCCTTGGCCTCCGCTGGTCCTGTCCAGCGCCCCTTTGCCCCCGCTGGTCCCGTCCAGCTCACCTTGGCCCACGCTGGTCCCGTCCAGCTCACCTGGGCCTCCGCTGGTCCCGTGCCCAGCCCACTTTTACCTCCGCTGGTCCCGTCCAGCTCCCTTGGCCTCCGCTGGTCCCGTCCAGCTCACCTGGGCCTCCGCTGGTCCCGTCCAGCTCACCTTGGCCCACGCTGGTCCCGTCCAGCTCACCTTTGCCGCCGCTGGTCCCGTCCAGCTCACCTTTGCCTCCGCTGGTCCCGTCCAGCTCACCTTTAGCCCGCTGGTCCCGTCCAGCTCACCTTGGCCCACGCTGGTCCCGTCCAGCTCACCTGGGCCTCCGCTGGTCCCGTCCCAGCCCACTTTTACCTCCGCTGGTCCCGTCCCAGCTCCCTTGGCCTCCGCTGGTCCCGTCCCAGCTCACCTGGGCCTCCGCTGGTCCCGTCCAGCTCACCTGGGCCTCCGCTGGTCCCGTCCAGCTCACCTTGGCCCACGCTGGTCCCGTCCAGCTCACCTTTGCCGCCGCTGGTCCCGTCCAGCTCACCTTTGCCTCCGCTGGTCCCGTCCAGCTCACCTTTGCCCCCGCTGGTCCCGTCCAGCTCACCTTGGCCCACACTGGTCCCGTCCAGCTCACCTGGGCCTCCGCTGGTCCCGTCCAGCCAACTGTTACCTCCGCTGGTCCCGTCCAGCTCCCCTTGGCCTCCGCTGGTCCTGTCCAGCGCCCCTTCTGCGCTTCCCGAGCGCCCCCCTGAGATGGGGAGCTTCCCCAAGAAAATTTGGGGGGCTACCCGCCATGGCCTCCCAAGCTCCCTGCTCCGCCATGGCCGCCCGAGCACCCTGCTCCGCCATGGCCGCCGGAGCCCCCGGATCCGCCGTGGCCACCTGAGTCCTCGGATCCGCCGTGGGTCCCGGAACGGGCACCGCCCTGGAGGCCACCTGTCCGGTCTCCAGGTCCTTGAGGCCTCCAGAACGCCCACCCCCCCTCCCCTTTCGATGTCGTACGGCGCGGGACGCGCCTATTGGAAGGGGGGGGTAATGTCAGACTTTGTCTTCCTTTTCCTTGTGTTTCCACACCCTTATATGGTCCTTCCTGTTTCCTGTCATTAGTTCATTCATCCCCATCTGTGTTTGATTTGCTCCTCACCTGATGCTGTTTCCCGTGATTGTTATGTGTTCATAAGCCCTGAGTTTTCCCTGAGTCTTTGTCCGTCACCTCGTCTATGTGGTAGTGTATCCTGTGTTCCGTAATTAAAATCCCATTATTCCTTTTACCTCTCGTCTCCCGTGTCCTTCCCGCAACACGACTGTGACAGTAGATCAGATTTCAGATCTTAAAAGTACACACACACACACAGACGCACACACACACACACACACACACACACACACACACACAGACACGTTGGTTTTTATGGTTTACGGGGACTCTCCATAGGCGTAATGGTTTTTATACTGTACAAACTGTATGTGCTATTACCCTACACCTACCCTACACCTAAACATAGCCCTCACAGGAGACTGTGCATTTCTATTTTCCCTCAAAAAAACTCACTCTGTATGATTTATAAGCGTTTTGAATTATGGGGACACTGAAAATGTCCTCATAAATCACCTTCTCCTTGTAATACCTATGTCATACCCATGTCATTATACAAATTTGTGTCCTAATAAACCACATAAACATGCCCACACACACACACACACACACAGACACATATTTGCAGATAATAAAAGAATTAAATAAAAGGCCACTTAAATACACTTGCAGAGAGATACTTTCATGACTTCCTAAATCGAAAGTACATTTTATGTCATGTTTTAATAATTTTGTGTTGTGCTTCAAAGAAGTGGACATATTAATGCACTGACTAAGATACAGAAGAACAAACAAAACTATAGTGTTATTTCATGTTACATTTAAAGTTTTAAATGCATTTTAAATGTATTTTTTGCAACTTCATTACAAATGCGTAATTATACAAATATATTTATAAATGTGTGACACACAAATCTGAATAGGAATGACACCCTTTTATTAACTACCATCAACCATATGAATAAAAAGGCAGGAAACATGAATGGAATAAAGCGATTTAGTGATTTATCAATGTATTTGTATTTTTTTGGTCATAAACAGAGCTGAGGAGGGTTCAGAAGTACTCAGGTATGTTTGATCTGTCACACATCTCTACTTCACTTTGCAGTCAAGTGTGTTTATCTCGTCCTAGTCAGTTTGGTTTTTCGCTCACATGTCTTCTTCTATGTTCCCTATGAAGTGGACATAACCTTTGACCCGGACACGGCGAACCCCTGGCTACAGCTGTCTGAGGACGGCCGTCAGATGCGTCACCTGGGTGCATGGCAGGACCTGGCCGACACACCGGAGCGCTTCGATACGGTGGTGATCGCTCTCGGCCGCGAGGGACTGTCCTCGGGACGCCGTTACTGGGAGGTCCAGGTGGGCGAGAAGGACGACTGGTACATCGGTGTGGTCCGGGCCTCCGTCAACAGAAAAGGCCGGATTTCGGTGAGCACGCCTCATGGCTACTGGGCTCTAGCCATGAAGAAAGGCCCGGAATATCGCGTTTCTTCCTCTCCACCCCTCCTGCTCTCCATCGAGCCCAAGCTGAAGAGAGTGGGCGTCTATGTGGACTACGAAGAAGGACAGGTGTCGTTCTATGACGTACAAAACAAAAGACACATTTACACCTTTATGGACTCGTTCAAAGAGAAACTCTTCCCGTTTTTCTACCTGTACTGCTGTGACAAGGCCTCAGACGCCATGATGTTATGTCCTGTGCAGGAGACGTCTCATACTAAACAGTGCTGAACCGTGAGCCAGACAATGACTCTACAGTACAGTACTGTTTCTATACGGTGGTGCTTGAGAACTGCTTTCTTTGGGTTTTTTTTCTAATTATGATGTGGATACTTCTATAAAGAAAATGTAGTCGGTTTTATTGTATGGCCACATAAGAATTATGACAAACAACCAAAGCATAAAAAATGAAAATTGAAATACACATTAAATATATGTAGTGAAATAAAATTGAAATATATATGTAAACTAGTGCAAGTGTGTCTGTCCACAAAATGATCTGTTGTATTGCATGGTAATGTGAGCAATTATGAAAAGCAAACAAAGCAACAAAACAAATGAATGAGTGTTTATTAAACCTGTTTCCAAATTAAACTATTAAACTACCAATGCAAGCATCACCCTCATTTTAGTTGGTGTGTTACTGGAAATTGGTCTACAAAAAGAGTATAACTTTTGGATGATATTTTTGGAAAACTGGTCAAATTTCAAAGATCAGAATGAATGGTAAAGGATGTGTTTAAAAAAATATTCAATGAAATTCAAAATAAAGGACGGTCAGTATGGATGACCTTAGACATTGTACTCCATGTGATAGAAAATAAGTAAATACACAAACATAGAAAGCATAGTCAGGATTTTAGATCAAGGATCTTGAGTATTTTCCCAAAACTTCTCGTTGAACCTCAAAGAACTGACTCTTATGCTTAAAACTTACCATATTTTTTTTCAATAGACCAAATATTGAAACAAAATACAGCATTATCATCAGACTTAGCTCGTGAGTTTATATTGTTGATCAAACTACTGTATGTGACCTGTTGACCAGCAGATGGCGCTGTCATAAAAACTATGAAGTTGTTGCAGTGATTCAGACTCATTTCTTGCTTGTCCTTGGCAGCTACAACCTCAAGGTATTTTTCTTTCTTTCTTGTTTTTATACTAAAACATAATGTTTCAGAAATACTTGACCATTATCCTTGAACACAAGCAGTATTTAGTTTGCATTCACTTTGTGGAATACAATGTGAATGGAAATGAAAATCACATGACCTTTTCCCCTGATAAAAGTGTAAGATAAAACTGACTATGCATCAGGCTTATGCTTTCAGGTAATTTGCACTGTAATGAATGTTTGGCAACACAACACACTACCAGTACCTGTATGTATCACTGTCAATGGGAATAATCATCACTGATCTTTAGGCATGTTTCTGTCACTACAGCAGGGTTAACAGCTCAACACAATTCAGTTGAAGAGCAAATGAAAGCTGTCTATGATAAAAAAAAGTACTCAATGAGTTCACTACAAAAGCAGATTAATATTTTTGTTACCATAAGTGGATATATTATAAAGTTACTTCTCAAAGAATTTGAATTAATGAGACATTTGTTTGGCCGAAGAGACCAGCAGTCTTAGTTCATCATAGATTGAAGAGTTTCATTTTACTGCCTTTGAAAATAATGCTAAAAGCATTTTGATCATTTGTATTTAAGGTGTTATAAATTACAATGGCATGATTTGCAGAATTTTACAGGTTATTGATTAATTCTGAGCGATGTGATTTTAGTAATAGTTTATCATCAGGGTTTGGGAGACAGACAGGGTGTCTTTGATAACATGGTTGTTCCAGGATTAACAAAACACATTGCTCTGTGAACTTTCATCTGAACTGACAAAGTGATGTTTTTATCATGATGTCAAATCTCACCTGACCTGACCCTGATGCAAGTTCTACCCAGAATCCATGATTCGACTCCTGCGGCTGCCACAAAATAACTCTGTTGGGAGTGTGAAGAACTGGCTGACGTGTTTCTCAGAGCAGTTAGTGTCCTGAAGTCTTTAGATACACCCCAACGCTGACATTTCAAACGCTTTCATCTTATGAACAATTTCAGATATTAAACTCAAGCCTGCATTTCAGAAAGTGACTAATGCAAGCCGTTATAAATAAAAGTAATAATTTTTCTGAGAACGCTCAGCACTCTTCTCCAGTCTCTGGAACAAGCAAACACTTCCCTGTGGATTTACATGAGTAATTCCTGATCTCAGGCCGTGATTTACATGGACAACAATAACAGCAATGTGAAAGATGAGAGTGTGGATAGACAAGCTCTTCCTCGTATACATTCAATTATTGTTAACCATCAAAGATGAGGAGTAATGATTATTACATTTGAAGTATTACAATATATTTCAGATTTTAAACTGTAATACTATTTCACAATGTGTTTTTTTTTCAGTGTCTTATCACATAAACACAGCCTGTTTTCCCCATATTTTATTAAATAAATGCTGAATTTCACATGCATATTGACTAATTTAATAGTGCCGTTTCACAGTTGCATGTAGTCCGTTATCATTCATATGAAAATTCACATTGATGATAGATAGATTATAGACATCCTCAAATACACAAATAGAATAAATAGAAACATTATTGTAAAGAATTAATAAAGACTTTTTAAAATAACTTTAAGTAGAAATTTGGATAAGTTATATTTAGAAGGACAGCACCCTGCTCATTAAAATATTCTTTAAAATATATATGATTTCCAAATGCTATATAAATATCTCTATATGTACAATGTATAATTTTCACCTCAAAATGTTTTGCTTTTTAATCCACTCAAAGAACAACAGAGAATATCACACTAAAGAAGAAAACAAAGACACAAACAAAAGGGAATCATGTCAATCTCACTGAATATGAATATTCTCATACCTCATAAAATTAGCCCTTACTTTCACACAGAGACATTGGTTTGATTGACAGGACAAATGATCAACGGGCTTGAGTTGTTTCCGTTTGTGTTGGGATGAGGATTGAAGTACGGACGGATGGCTCCGTTAAAGCTGCACTTAGTAAACGTGTAAATATGTGACAGAGCCTCCATATCATAGAAGGAGATCAGAGCCTCCTCACAGTCCACAAACACTCCCAGCTTCCGCGGTTTGGAGGGGAGCTGAAGCTGGACCGGAGGGTCTTCAAAAGCTCCGTACATGTTTTGACTGAAGAGCACGATGGCCCAGTAACCCTCGCTGGGTTTGTAGGACACTCTGCCCTTCCGGTTCGCTCCGTCTCTCACCACCCCCAGCTCCCAGCCCACCTTATTCCCCACCTCCACGACCCAGAAGGCTCTTCCCGAAGTGATGCGAGGTTTCCCCAGGACTCCTCCGATCAGGTCAAACTGTTGAGGGCCACCCGGGATGCTGTGACGTGCTCCGATGTCACGCACCTCTTTACCATCTTCAGATACCTCTAAGTGTGGATGCGCTGTTTCTGGATCCAGAGTCACGTTTACTGTGCAAAGACCAGATTCTCAGTTACTGCACGATTGAGAGATTCGTAAACATGCAACGTGAAGAATATATCCTACACATACCTGAGAAGCTGTGAATCCTTCTAATTTCTGTAAAAATAAAAGATAACAGTGAACACATTTACAAATCAAATTTACAAGTGTGAGACTGTCATACATACAGTATATTTGATATACACATTGATATTGTTCAATAACAATATTCATAAACAATGATACTTCAATGTTACTGTAAAGAAGCCTACATTAAATTATACAAGTTAACATCATATCCAACTCTCCTCTTCAAAACACAAGATCTGAGGTGTCATTAGCACCCGTGCACCCATTTAAGTGCACTTAATTGTTTAGAATGTGACCTTTTTAACCTCAAAACTATATTTGAAATACTATATGAAACAATTATATGAATAGAATAAAAGGCTACTTAAGTGACTTAAAGAGAGACACTTGCATGAAGTAATTTGATATTTTAATTTTATTTGTAATGATGTCACATTAAAATTAATTTAGAAGTTTCAACATAAATTGCAGTAAAATATATTTTAGTTAATCATAAATGTTTGTCTGTACATTCAGCAGTGCTTTAACCATATTTCAAAGACAATACATGTAATTGTGAAATTATATACAGTATAAAGATCCTACTTAAGTGGGTCAAAACACTGCTTCAACACAGTTCAACAAAATCATATTTAATATAAATTTAAACTGCAATACATTTTAATTTAATTGCATTTAACATGTAGTTAAGTGTATAAAAACATTAAATTAAGTTCACACTTAAGTATGTTATTTTAAAGTATATTATACTCTCTCTAAAAGTATGCTGAAATGTAGCCTAACGGCAGACAAACAGTGTAGTCTGAGTTCAAATAAGCCTTTCCAAATGCTATTTATGAGCAATTACATCACAACTCTCAGATTTAATCACTCACCAACAGTGCAGAGTTTATCCAGATGCGTCTCAATCTCAGCCATTAACTCTGCCTTTGCGTTTCTCATTGTGCCAAAGTTTACCTCGGTGTCAATGGAAAGCGTCCAGTCATCTGTGAACTCAGCTGGCACAGCTGGATAGGACTGAGAAAGGACAAAACACACACACTTAACATTTAGTAAATATATTATAACTTTTACTTCTTAAAATGTTAGTCAAGTTTGACTAACCTGGATGAAGAGGACATCGTCTTCCTCATTGTTAGTGCGATTCAAAGACTCGATGGCCTCCTTGTACTTGAGGATGTCTTTTTGTATTTGTTGAGTCTTTTCATCCCTGTCTTTCTCCAAACACCTCCTCCCGTCCTCCAGAGGAGCGAGCAGCACCTCCTCTGTGTTCTTCAGCCCCTCCATCAGTGCAGCAAACACCTCGTGTATCTCCTGCTGCTCCTTCTCCAGCAGAGCCTGTGAGGAATGGAGGCATGTTGAACAAAACTAAACGCATATTCTTGATCTGGCAAACTCTAATCGGATTGGCTTGCTTTACATCATTTCTTTGAGTCTGGGTCAGTGTCGTTATTAAATCCAAATCTAAAGCTAAACTTATTTTTGATAAATTAGATCAAGCCAAAATAAAATATAATATGAAACAATATAATCGTAATCATAATTTAATATATAATCAATTTAAATTATAAAATGCCTAAAAGTTCAAATTTATAAATAAAAATATATATATATAAATAAAACCATGAAAATAAAAGCACAATAAAAACAAAAACTTTAAAATTACAATGGAAACTGAAAATAGGCCAAATATAAATGTATAAATACAGCAATAATCACTAGTACTAATTACTCCAAAATTACGAGTACATATCAAAATCTATTAAAAAGAGACAGCAAGTAACTTAAATGAAAATCAGAAATGTTATATATATAATATAATATAATATACCACATTTTGAAGTAGAATGTACTAGAAAACAGTATATTATTGTAAAGCATATTTGGCCAGTGCAAACTCAAAGGTCTTTCTATGTGAGATCTCTTTTTATATTATTCTTCACAATCACCTGCTGATGTATAGATCTATCACAGACTAAAACGTCCTTTGTTCCCCACCCTACTATGATTATATAAGTGTGTCATGTGTCGTGCTGTGTTTGCCTCTTGTCTTCATCTAGTGCTGTTTGCTGAATGAGGCAGGGTTTGCATTGTAAATCAGACCTTTATAATCTTTTTTGTGGAAAAATTGATTTTTGTTATTACTTATCAAAATCATCGATTTTCCAAACTGCTTGTCTAATTTAGTGTCTCCGTTTCACCTGTCTTTGGATTGTGGAGGAAACCCAACTGAAGACACAGAATGGCCTCCTGGTTCAAATAATATGTGCAATAATATGCATTGTTCAACACTGAGGACGCTTGACCTTATTTGAAGTAGAAAGTGTTGTCAGTGAACCTTGGTTGAAGCTTGTTGATTTTAATACTTATTTGCATATTTTGTACTGTACATACCTGGTATTTTGCAGCTGATTCACTAAGCTCTTCAAGTTTGTGTTCCCTCTGATTGATCATTCTTTCCATCTCTCTAATAGTGTTTTGCTGCACGGCCTGTACAAACACACACAGACACACACCAAACTTTCTGAGTACTTTAAATGCATATGCAATCTGTCAATTCATATAAAAGTGCAGTGTCGGAAACTAACCAGACAGAAATTTCATAAAAAAATACCCTGAACCAGAGAGTTACAGAAGATTACAGAAAATTGTGTTCCCTTCGGAAAGGGAGCTCAACGCTGCGTCCTCTAGAGGGCGCTATGGGGACGCCTTCAGCGTGACCGGTGTCTGAAGCATGAATGAAAACACGATATATATATATATATTAGAGGTGGGCATAGATTAATTTTTTTAATCTAGATTAATCTAGATTAATTTTGGAATTAATCTAGATTAATCTAGATTAAAATGGCTCATTTGAATTCTGCCGAAGGCATTCAGAATATGTGTGCTACCCAAATAATGACTAAAAGTAAGTCTTTGAGAACGGGTTTCTCAAGCCAGGTGGCGCATTAGACCAGGGACTCATCTCCTGTTTCCAAAATGCATCACAAACTTTAATCTCTTCCCGTCCCAATCCCACGAAAAAACTGGGGAAAATCCGTTCCACTCCCGGAAGAATGACTCCCATTCCCTCCCACTCCCGTGTTGTTTTTTTTTTTGATAACTGTCAATTACAGTAAAAATATAGTACAGATCACAGCGTGCCCACCTTATTAGTTGAATAAAAACCCAAAATGCCGTTTTTTGTTATTATATTGAACTGAAAGCCATCTTATGCACAGTGTTGCACAGATTAAATTTCATGTAAATCATCCATGCTAACACACACGTCTTCTATTTTTTTTTTTTGACATTTCACTCTCTATAGATATATTTTTCTATGTACTGTATTTTTAGATATATTCGAGTTTTGAAGTTTCTCGCTCAAGTTCACATGAGACCTAAAGCGCATCCTGTTTGCTTAAAAGCAACGTTCGTTGTTATTCTGAGTGCACACAAATAAACGAGAGTCTTTACAGATTCGAAAGATGTATTAGGCTACTTTTATCTGTATGACCAAAAATGACGGAGATTTTAAGAGCAAGTGAACGCACGGAGCCTGTCCTGCAGCAAGCGCTTCCACACAAACACTTCAATAGCGCACATTTCTCTAGGTTAACATCATATTGAGCGGCCATGTAAAGTTGCTACTACATACATCTTTCAGATGAAAAGCCATATTTGAGGTTGATGAATGATAGGTGAGCGTTTGGATGTCCTGCCCGAGTGTATTACCACATAGACCAGCCGTTAACAATCTGTCCATCACGGACTGCGAGCCTCTAGTTCGAAGACTCGTTCTCGCCCCCTACAGTGCAATTCGGCTAGGTATACATCCGCTCTAAAATATCAGGGTGAAAGTCATCATAGTGCGTAGTATAGACCCAGCTCCCAACCCAACTTTGAGAATAGATTAACGGCGATATTTTTTTTATCGCCGATAAGAGTATCACGTTAACGCAGCACGTTAACGCCGATAACGGCCCACCACTAATATATATATATATATATTTACGCTTTTGATAAAAGCATCTGCCAAATTTAAATGCATTGATTCAATTGTGCCTTTTTCTCACTTAATGTAATTGTTTGCTCTTTTTGGGAAACATTTTGAACACTAGCTCAGGTTAGAAGATTGATCTGTGTTTATGCTCTCACCTCTCTCCTCTCTCTCTCTGCCTTCACAGGTATCACGTCTCCATCCGTCTTTACACACAAGACGCAGATGCAGCGATCGTCACTTCTGCAGAAGAGCTCCAGAGGTCTGCCGTGGTTTCTGCACGCTCTCTGATCCAGCTTCTCCACAGGACTAACCAGCTTATGGCCCTTGAATCTCGCCATAGACTGGTGAGGCTTCAGGTGCTCATCACAGAAGGAGAGCAGACAGATCAGGCAGGACTTCACTGCTTTAAATGTGTGTTCGTTACAGACGTCGCATGGAATCGCGCCTCTTTCTCCACAGAAGAGGTCCATGTTGGGTAACTTAGTCTGGAGAAACTCTCGCAGAAGGGCTTCGATGGCTTCGTTGAGAGGGTTTGGTGGCCACGGGCTCCTGGCAGAGAGGCACTCCGGACATGTTGATGTGCTTGTCCAGACAGCCCTTGCAGAAGGTGTGTCCACAGGAGGTGGAGACCGGATCTGTCAGCAGGTTCTTGCAGATGGGGCAGTTAAGGTGGCGAAAGATATTCACAGCTGTAGCCATTGTGGTTGTGTCGACTGGTAAACTTGAGGGTGGACCGAAGATCTGCAACAACATCAACAACAATAACAATAGCTGAAACAGCAATTATGGGCCCAAGCACAGAAGAGGCAATGTGATGAGCTAAACAAGCATAGAAGGGAACATGAGAACATGGTCGTGATTTGATATATCATGTTTCAGTTTAATAGGCAGAAGTGTTACCAAGACATTGCATAAAACACTGCGCAGATCCATTATAGCAAATTTGACTATGAGTTACATTAAAGCAGTTTCCTCCGGTTTCACAGACAAGGCTTAAGCCAAGTCCTAGACTAAAATGTAATTCTGAGCTGTTTCAACTGAAATAAGCTTGCATTGACTGATCTTAAAATATATAATTGCCTTTGTTTTGTTTCAAGATGCATCCCAGGTAATGATTTTTCTAAGGAATGTTTATAACAATTACTTAAATGTCCTAATTGAACTATGGCCTAATCCTGGCTTAGGCCTGTCTATGTCTATGAAATTAGTATGGCCCCTGTCTAACCGGGCGTTTGAGTTATCAAAAGTTTTTAATATATATGTTCTAGAGTGGTCTGATGATAACCTGCATTGAATGTGGTGAAGATTGGACAAACACTCTAGAAGGAGTATTTTTTTTTTGTTGAACTTATGCAAAATAACAAACAGCAAAATGTAAGACTTTTGAAAATGGTATAATGCTGGATTCTGTAGGATCCAATGGAATGAGATTTATTAAGCAAATATATGTCGTCATAGGTACATTTTGGGTATGGTGCAAAAGACATTCAGTTTTGTACCAATGTATCAAAGTGTTAATAAACTATATCTTTTTTATGACAAAATTCAAAATAGCCGACATCCAAGAATAGCTTTCCATAGCTCATTGCAACATTTTGATATGGTGTTATGGTGTTGCTAAGTGGATGTGGCTGCTTAGGTGTTGCTAAGCAGTTGCTAGGATGTTCTTTCTGGCTGTTATGGCATTGCTAGGGCGTTGAGTGTGGTTGAAAATAAAACAGCAGTGTTGGGGTTTACAAGTAATGTGAGTTAGTTTTTCAAATAATGAACGCCAGTTACTTTTGTTTTTCCATTCATAGACTGACAGCTCTGGTATTGCCATGTTGAGAGAAATCGGGAGTAAATTGTGAGCGCTCTGTGGATATGATGCTTACTGCAGTTTTGGACTAAATGGCAACATGTATTTACTCATCTTACTTGTACAAAAACAGATTCAGTATTCCTCAAAATTATTAAAAACAGTGCAAAGCAAACTCAGAATATGACACAAACCTGCAATAATAAAATATGTTAAATAGCACAAGTTTCCTATATGAATTTAATCCCATTTTATTAACCAATGTCTTTGCTGATGACCTTTGATGGTCAAATTCAACCATACTAATAAGCAAAAATGACTTTAAATGAACAAAAGATGTGTATATATCTTTATTATTGTATTTTATTTATCTTTTTTTCTGAAGACTGATGCACTTTCTTCTCCTGCATCCTATGCTTCATGTATCCAGAGTGGCATCACAGCAGAAAGGTTTGTTTGGGTGTGAATTTACATCTCCTTCAGCCTGAGGGAATTATATATACTGTATATATATAAAGTAACAGCACACATTACCTCTGATAAAAGTAACGAATGCAATAAGTTATTTTTAGGGAGTAATGCATCATTGGAATGTATTACTTTTAAAAGTAACTTCCCCCAACACTGCAAACCAGAATGAAAAGAATCCACCCTCAAGTCTCTGTGGTTTTCTGGTCTCTAGATCCGGTCTTTCAGGTGGTTTGTGTGAGTTACTGTATGCTAGGTGTATTTGTGTGGACTTGTTTTTTTTAAAGGAATGCAGAATGAAGAGGTTTCGTTTCTTTTAGAGTTTCTTGTTCTGTAAATGACATCTTACCGCAGCACCCATGGCGTGAGAGGCTGAAAAAACAGCAAGACGAATCATAAAGAAGTGTCAAAAAGACACTTGAAGTGCAGAAAAACAACCAGTACTTATCCATTAAAACTCTGGTGCCATTAATGCTGCATTTTGACTATCAAATGAAACCCAATATCATGTCAGAATAAGATTACATTTTCATGTTGAGAAATTTGAGTTATGCTTTCTCTGCCTAGATAACCTGAGAGATGAATAATGAGTGTTTCTTTATTTTCTGGCTTTAGATAAAAATAATCAAACTTTTACAATATTACAGTAATCATATGTAGGGGTGGGCGATATGACCAGAATCTTATATTACGATATGACACATTTTATATCACGATAACAATATATATCATGATATAGTTATTTTTTCCCTTTTAAAAAGGTAATTTGTATTATATAAAAATCTTTGATACCATATAATTTTCATAATTATTGTCACGAATGTCAACATCAAACTAATACAAGCCTAAAGAGAGAGAGAAAAACCCCTCAACCTCACTGAAGATAATTAAACAGTCAGTGATGAAATAAGGATAAGAAACTGCAAACAATAGGACAAAAAACTACAATAAATAAGAAACGCTACGTACATTGTGTAAATGAATTAGTCTTCACTGTGTTAATGATATATATCTATCTATGACCTATCTATGTTAAAAACGCGTGTCCATGCTACAGATGTAGTCCTCGTTTAGTAACGAGCTCCTGGTGTTGTGCTCGTTCTGTCTCTCGTCACGTCTCGTGGGGGGCGGTTTATAAAGATCGCAATCACTCAAATGATGAAAAGGTATTACCACAAACAATGAATTTTGCGACACTACGAAATAAATGATAGAACATAATATGAAACGATAGACTTTTTATTTCGTCCATCTGATATATATCGTCATATCGCACAGCCCTAATCATATGTGTATTGTCCTCGTATTATCCAACGATCTTGCAGTTTGAATAGAAAAGTACAAACATGATTGGACGAATCATTCCCAGGTAACATGTTTGATACTTTTAATGCAATAGTAAAAACAATAGAACGAGCAATAATACGAGTGAACCCTCGCCTTTGCAAACAGCAGTAATGATCAGGAGAGATAAGCACTAATCAGACTTACCTTGATGGAGGTATCAGATGTGGATCCTTCTCTTCAGTGTTTTATTTCTGCTTCTCTCTCCTCCTATTTATGCACAGTAGAGTTTCGTTTACTCACAAGCTCCATCCATTGGCATTAACTTTCATTCCCGGAAAAAGATACCCCTCCGGGACGTTACACAACTCCAGTTTTACATACATATAAATCATGTGCTCAGGGTGTGTGCATCTCATGCACTTAGTCAATCAATAGCACACATAACCAGTGTCCATCGATGACTTTCTCTCTCTTTACATCCTTTGTCTGCTGCTGTATTTTATTGTCAGTTGAATAAGTGTTTGTCTCATAGACACAACTTGTATAATGCTTTTTTGTAATATTACTCTCCAAGTCCTCATTCACTTGAATTAAACGGAAAGAGCAGCCAGGGTATTATTCAGCATGTCTCATGTTGCTTTGAACAGAATCACACGAAGTGTTTCTGCTGACATGTCAAACTAAACATGGTGTGACCTTTTTTACAATCCATGATGTTTCAGAGCAGTCTTCCAGGACATTGAGCCTTAACAATTGAAATGCATGTGAAAGTGAAACCAAATGAGCATTGCATCATGGAAAGAACGTTTCTGGGGAAATATGACTAATATGCAGAATGTGAAAATGAGCGAGAGATGAAAATACATTTGTCAAAGTAACGCTGCTGTAAATCTTTAGTTTTATAATGACACTGATAAGTAAAGTCCTGCTGTTATGAGACCTTGCAGTATAAATAGTAATTTAGAAATGGATCTAAGCTTTTTTGAAGCAGGACCTGGACAACTGGACACCTAATATGAGCCAGAATAATGTCATCAGTCATACTACTGGTTATGATAGGCAGGAGAACGTCTCGATATGCATGTAACCCTCGTTCCCTGAAGGAGGGTACGGAGACGTCACATCGGATGACCGAAAAAATTGGGATCTCGCCAGAGAGACCATCCACTTTGAGTGTAACTAAACGAGCCAATGGACATTGGCATGCAGTAATTTGAATACAGTTGCTGCTGATCACAGCGTGAGTATAAGAGGCAGCAGGTGCACCGCATTAATTCATGTTTCGCTTTTTTTGTTAAAACTGCAGTCCGTAACGTTTACCTCTTTGTCGCCCTCAATGTCTGAAGACCTGGAATTGCAGTTTCTTGCGTATTTATCTCCCGTGCGCGGGGTTGTGATCCGGTGTTCCGGCACGGCTCCAGCGCGGATGGATCTAATGTTTTGAGGTGAATGTGTAGTTGTCAGTCAACATTCTCACCAACATCATCATTGCGTGACTACGAGTATAGTATTAACACGTAGATTTACATTTTGTACAGTCTAATTACTAATTGTCATACCATTCAAATTTCATATTAAGAAATTATTTTAATCCAAAAAGCAAATTAATCTTCTTTCAAACTGGTTCTATTTAAAATACAAAAATTGTGTAATGCTATCCGTAATCAGACGCACATTTAAAACTGGAATATAATGTAATTTCATTCACATGTGTTTCATAAACACATAATCCTTTCTGGATTACAATCCGCCATCAAAATGATGCATTTAATTATTCTAGCTGTTGTGAGATAAGACTATACATGAGCCACCACCTGCAGGATCCGCACATGTGATATAGTCTAGTAACCTGGACTCCTTCTATGTGTTTACAGACGTGACGGAATGACACAGTTCAAATCAGTTATTAAAATAATAATAATAATTCAGCCAGCTAGTTAATTTTTGTGTGTGTGTGTGTGTGAGTGGATTAGTTTTAGATAGTATGTGTACAGCATAGTGAAGGATCATCAGTACTTTATAGAATGTAAAATAAATTTGACAGAATTGCAGCAGTACAGGCTTTACTGGCAAAATGAAATTGCTGTCAGTGATTTAAAAAAGTGTGCAGTTCACAAATTATTATTATTTTTTTTCTTAGCCCTTTTCCTTACTCCGGAGATGTAAATATCTTGGAGGTTGGCAGGGACACACAAATATTCCTCTCAGCAGTCCTGACTGTCCGCTGTAGTCTCTTGATGTCTGATTGGTAGCTGAACCAACTCTTCCTCTCCCTCGTCCATCTCTCCCTCCTCCAAACATCTGATTTATTTTGATGTTTTCTGTGTTGTTCTGTATTGCTTTGAACTAAACCAATCCAGAGAGTGCATTTTTATTGTGCATGGCCATGTATGGAAAGACTTGGAATTATTCATTACATTTTTCAATTGCTAACAAGCATTGTTCAATACTGAAATCACATTTTCAAAACTGTTCATATAGTCAGCATTACCAACATGTATCTTGGCCAAACAATTGATCTCACCTGCAAACTCACTCAGACCAACAAAACACTTCACATATGTCTCAAAATAAGCTTGTTTTATCATAACACCAGGAACAATTCAGAAAACATACATTTCATTCATAACACACGGGTCTAAAAATACCATCAACAGGGGCATTATAAATGATGAACTTTATCTTTGAAGCTTGAATGATTTGTCACACAAGTATTTCATCATAGGATAAGAAAACATATTTTCATTGTACTGACTCTATTACAACACAAAGAATGAAGGAGAAAAGCAGCATTTCCCCCCTATTTCTTTACATACCAAAAACAAAAACTCACCAGCAGTTACTTGTGAAAAAAATACACATACAAAATGTACTTGTGAAAAAAAAAATATTATATACATATAAAAGTTGAGAAGAATATACATTAAAAATCTGAAGTAACAATTAGAGAACGAAGGGAACGCGCGCTGCATTAAACGCTTTGGGAACGCCTGGCGAGACACTGTACTGAACATTTGTGAAATCAGTCCAATAGCGAAGCGAGACGTCACGAGCGGGGTGATGTCAGCAACCAGGATGCATAAAGGTGCATCCGGCAAGCGCACATGTTAGCTTCTGCGGAAGCGAGTACCTGCAGGGATGAAGGGAGTTTGGCAATGAGACGCAGCGTCTCGCTCCCTTCGGGGAACCATGGTTACATACGTAACCTTAAACGTTCCCCTTCAGGAACTCAAGCTGTGTCGAACGCTTTGGGTACGAGAATACCCACTGCGCCATACGAGCAAGTCCCTGTCTGGTGTGTATCTGGCGAGCATGTCAAGACGAGAGGACTTGGGACCCTGGAGTAGATGTCGGGTCAAGACTGTAGAATCTAATGAATGTGTGCGGAGAGGACCAGCCTGCCACAGCACAAACATCTTGTGCCACAGCACAAACATCTTGGAGGGCCACGTCCAGTGATAAGGCCTTGGAGGCCGCCATACTCTGGGTCGAGTGCTCTCTGACCCTCATCGGGGATGGGAGGCCAGAGGACTCGTAAGCCAGTGTAATGGTCTCGATCACCCACCGACTCTTGGTTGCTGGATCCCAACTGCAAACGAACAACTGATCTGCTTTACGCCACTGGGCAGCTCTGTGAACGTAAATGACACAGCAGATTGAGCCTTTCCTGGAAGGGAGGATGGCAAAAGGCCTGCAGTACGATAGGACCTGGCGAGAAGGTGGGCACTTTAGGAACATACTGAGGTCTCGGGTAAAGAACTGCCCTAGCCATGCCCGGGGCAAACACCAGATCTGACACAGCAAGTGCCTGGAGGTCCACTATCCTCTTCAACGACAGGCTCAATTTTGCCATATTGTCACAGCCACACCAGTTCATTTGTGTGTGTGTGTGTGTGTGTGTGTGTGTAAGTGTGTGTGTGTGTGTGTTTGTGTGTGTGTGTGTGTGTGTGTGTGTGTGTGTGTGTGTGTATGTGTGTGTGTAAGTTTGTGTAAGTGTGTGTGTGTGTGTGTGTGTGTGTGTGTGTGTGTGTGTGTGTGTGTGTGTGTGTGTAAGTGTAGGTGTGTGTAAGTGTAAGTGTGTGTGTGTGTGTGTGATGTTTTAGAGTGTAACCCCTTCCTTGGTGTGTGTGTGTGTGTGTTTACAGCATTGTGTTGAATTATTGATTTTATTTCACTCATTTGCAGAAACATGCTTTGTGTTATAATCATACTAGTTCATATATGTATGTATGTGGGGGGTGGGGGGTATATATATGTATGTATGTAGAATGTTCAAATCTACATATAAATCTAAAATGAAGATTTTTTTATTTACTTTTTTGTATGGTCACATAGCAACTACTATAAAAATCATTGCATTTCGTACCATTCCAATGAATTAGCAATTTTAAAATGTTTAAACATTTTTAGGTCTGGTCTAAAATGACCGAACAACACCAGACGTTACATAAAAATTGAATGGGTCTTTTTTAAGACAACTGAATATCAAATGACAATAACCTTGATATCAAAGTAAAGTACCAAATAAGGGATTTAGTCTGACAATATCTTCTTACCACAAATATGGACCAAATTAGACACAGTAGTACAAGCTAAATATAGTTGAATTATATGTTTATCACACATTACAGTAAAGCACATGATGAAGAAGTTCAGGGACATGAACAAGTGTAATCTACAGAAAGTACAATACTAGTGTTCTATTATATTTACAATAGCACTTTTATAGTGACAAAAGTGGCCAATAAACCCCACTCAGTTACAGATGTTAAAGCAAAAGTGGTAAACAAATAAATGAATAATTAAACATTCTTGAGTATATTGAGCTTTGAGGAAATATGAATGAAAACACATTAACTACATGAATGTGTCTTATAGCTGATTAAAGGCTGGAGTTCATACTGTATTTAGTTCATTAAAAAGGATGATCCTGAAATCTGCTCTTTCAGTCTCTGTCTCCATCTGCTGCTGTGAAATCAGATAATCAAGCAAAGACAAGCATCCAATTAACAAATACACCCACTTCCCAACATGGAGTAGTCAATGTCAAGTGTCACACAATCCCAAGAGAGTCAGTGTGGAAAAAGAGGATGGAGAATTGGAAATGTTGCTAAGTTTTGACATTTCTATGATGTTTCAATCACATATTGTAAGAGGAAATATGAGAGAAGAACAAATTACACACGAGGAATATATAATCTGTGTCAATGAACTGTAACACAGCTAGGGTTTATTCTAGCTTAGTTGTTTGTGTTTTCATGTTCTGGGTTGTTTCTGTGGTGGTTGATAATTTTGGTCTGGGAAAATTGAAATGGGATGTTAACATGGTAAAAGACTTGGAGCTTTTTCTCGAGTTCTGCTATTGATAAACTCCTCACTTCACCACTTTCGTCCGGTCCGTAGTAGCCCTTCTCTATGTACTGATCGTTCTTTAGACAGCAGGTGGCTCTCCAGTAATACTTTGACACAGTGACTCTGTTATTAATTGTGTGGGTTGTATCAGGAACTACACCAGTCACCACATACGCCTCCTTATCCCAGGATTTCAAGTCTTCGTCTACAGCTCTCTCATGTGTCCCCATGTGTTCTGATTGAAAGTTGATTTCTGTGGAGCCGCGTTGGTCAGTGTAGATGTGGCCAGCATAGACAGTTCACTGTCGGTGTGGAGCACAGGATAGAGGTGACCTCTGTCAAAGACAGATTTATCATAGTCACGATTCACAGCCTGATTAGTGCTAATGATTTTATCATGGCCTTTAGGCCGCATACACTGCTCAGAGTTAGAGTCTCCATCCGGATGGATGGATGGACGGACGGACAACCTTTATATTACTCTCATATCACCATATTATTTTTATTGAGATGTATCTATCTATCTCTATCTATATATATATATATATATAATTTCTGTATGTATTTTCTTATTATTTTGTATGTACATAAACATTTAATGGCCAGATATATTGGCAGACTTCAGGAAGGATTTATATATGCACATAATATGTATGTAATATAAGCACACAGTGCATACTATCAAATGAAGGTAATTACTGTATGTTTGAACAGGGTTTGGGAACCCGTATTGATTTAAATCATTATCATTATCTCATATGTCAGCTAATTTGCACCTTTTTTAATGAAAGTGTGTCATTTTATAAGGTTACAATTATTATCACATACAAACATCCTTTGGATATCTGAATATCTAAGTTTATAACATTTATAAAATGCCCGTTATAAATTGTACAATACTTTGTATGTCTATAATAAACCCAAACATAAAAACATGAATAGTTTGTGGATTGCAGTTATTGGACAGTTTTTAATTAATTCAGTTATTTAAATACTTATATAATTGTTTAAATGATTATTGTGTTTAATAAACAATGCATATATCTGAAATGAAGGTAGTTACTGTATTTTTGAACAGCATCTAGGAATGTGTTTTATATAAATTGATGTAATTATCTCACATGTGTTTCCTCTAGTAAATTAAAATACAAACAGTGTCTTATACTGATGTCCATCATGTGTGCTGACTGTGTTCTGTGACCGTGTGTGATATGGTGATTAAGTTCCCAAAGTTAATATAAAACTGGTTAATGTTATTTTTCTAATATTGTAAAATAGTATTTAATTCGTTATTTGTGTTTATGAGATATATATTTTGTGCGTTTAGTAAATTAATTATTTTCATTCGGCATACTTGCATGACGTCATCGTACGCTGGGTCAGGGTGCGCGCCCGTGATGTGCTTCATTCTCAGTAAATGCAGACACGTGAAGCCATCACACCAGCATCTTTTCTTGAATTGTTTTACACTTCTTTCCAGGTAACTTCAGAGTAGAATGCACAAAATATACTGTCGATCGGAGTTTAAACACTGTTTTAAATAATATAAGTGAGATGTTATTTGATACTTTATTAAGAATTGTCGTGAGTTCAGTGCAGTTAAGCACATGATTAGCACAGGTGCGAAAGCCCGCCATATATAATGAATGGTTAAAGACAAAGTATAAATATTATTTGAATCTATAAGAGATAATATTGTTTAGCATTATAAATGATCTCCATTTTATACACGTGGTCGTTTGATCTGCGGTGATGGCTGTTAACTGTGTGTTATGCGCTACATTTGAGTGAATGTATTTGAAGAGTGAATTTCATGTTTCGTCATTCAATGTGATACATCAGACAATTGAGAATATGGATTGTATTCTAATGTATTTTTACATCGTCAATTTCATGTTATAAAGGTTATATATGTGATTAAGGTTAAATACTAGTTAAAATTGTATATATCTTGATTATTTTGGTGCTATCTGCATATCTCCAAAGCTCTAATCTTCTAGTGAAATATATGAGATTGAGTGTCATTTTGGTAATTGTGGAAGCAGAGTATGAAAAGTTTTTAAAGTTGTTTATGTTATAGCCAGTTATTACTATGCAAAAGTCATACATGTGTTGACCATGTAGTATACTGAGTTGTTGTAGTGTGCATATGCTTAGGGCTGTGACGGTGGCCGTGACGACCGCGTCACCGGCGGTGGTCGGTTGCCACCGCGGTTGTGTATTGCCACCGGCGGTAGTGCACGTGACGTCACACACTCTATAACAGCATAATACAAAGTTTTGTAAACAAGTGCAATAATAGTAACATTCAGCATATGTATTTCGTGATGAGCGATGGACCTTGTTGGGAAACCAAATACTAAATCGCTGATCTGGAATCATCTCCATTCATGTCACCCATCCGCGTTTGTACAAGTCTTCAAGTTCACGTCGCCATAAGCGCCGGATGATCAGGTGTGTATTGGTGAGGATTTCTCCAAATTGGCCAAATACGAATAAGACCGCGTTAAATGGAAGATGTTAAAAAAATGTGGCAACATACGCGATTCCTCTTCCACAGAGGCGCGTGCAGCAGGCGAGGAGTTAACGCGCCCGCTTGTTTGGTGGAGGAACAGTGAACCGTGTCTAAACCGGATGCCGGCGTCGCAACACAACAGGTTGAGTCTGTCCACAGGACATTTTAACTTTGTTTCAGTTCTCATAAATAGGAGAGACAGTTTACTGCGACCGATTTGTCGTGTTGTATCGCGCGCATCTAGTGTAGACAGCATCACTGATTATAATGGGTTCTCGCCGTGCCGCTCGGCGTGAGGTAGACCGGGTGTATTTAACTTTCTCATTTAAGGCTACTTTCCTATTTAACTGTATTATTTATTTGATATTTATTTTAGTGTTTTGCAGGCTGAGTGTTCACTGGCGTAAGTGCTAAAATAAATCGTATGTTAGTCAATAGATGATTGAGCCTCATTTATTTATTTTGCGTTTCATAATTATATATATATATATATATATGTAACGGAGTTTAAATAATGTTGTTAAATTCATGCATTAATTGGGAAAACTCGACATTGGCTGTTGCGTCACTTGCATTGGTATGCGTGATATTAAGGGCGGAGCTACGTCACCACCAGCAGAGTTTCACATCTCTTGCTGCTGGTAAGTCGTATCAATAAGCGCTGCATCATAAACAATGAGTTTAGATTGTTTTCAAGTGTAAGGTTGGACTTTTATACTACACACAAGTTTACTTCATATGTCTGTCAGTTCCTAGTTCTGTCAGTCGAGGCAAATATGTGTTATTTGCGATTGATAAAATGAAGTGTGTGTGTGTGTAACCTGCTTATGAACTCAGTATCTCTGTTTATTTCATTCAAGACTTTGAGCAACGTTGATGCACTGTCCTTTAACCAGCTTTTGGTCGTGTTTGTCCCAGGTATGTGTTATATTCAGATTTGTCATGTTCTGTGTAAAAAAATGTATTAGCCGAGTTGAGTATTAGCATTACAGTATTTTTGAATTGCTAAAACACTAAAATCCATTTGCAAAACCAAAGTTGCAAGTGTACAAACCAATGTATTGATTGAATCACACAGTTTGCAGAACTTTAAACACTTCTCATGTGGTTAGACACAACTAGCAAATCGGAATCACTCTTTGTGCAAAACTGTAAACACATTGTCATTCACAAAGCACATGTAGCATTGTGGTGCACTTCAACTGAGAATGGCACAACACAGCCCCCAAAAGTGAAACACAAGCAACACACTGTTGTCATCGGTAACACACAAGCACTCAAAATTGAACACATCTGTTTCAAATCAGTAATGTGTTGCACCTAATCAGTAATCAGGATATAAAGCCATGTCAAATCCAAATGGCATGTGTGATTTTCACAATGGACGGCAGGAGAGAAGGAGGAAGAGACAGAGGAGGAAGAAGAGACAGAGGAGGAAGAAGAGACAGGGGAGGAAGAAGAGACAGGGGAGGAAGAAGAGACAGAGGAGGACGAAGAGACAGGGGAGGAAGAAGAGACAGAGGAGGACGAAGAGACAGGGGAGGAAGAAGAGACAGGGAGGAAGAAGAGACAGGGGAGGAAGAAGAGACAGGGGAGGAAGAAGAGACAGGGAGGAAGAAGAGACAGGGGAGGAAGAAGAGACAGGGAGGAGAAGAGAGACAGGGGAGGAAGAAGAGACAGAGGAGGAGACAGAGGAGACAGAGGAGGAGGAGGAGACAGAGGAAGAGACAGAGGAAGAGACAGAGGAAGAGACAGAGGAGGAGACAGAGGAGGAGGAAGAGACGGAGGAGGAAGAAGAGACAGGGGAGGAAGAAGAGACAGGGGAGGAAGAAGAGACAGGGAGGAAAGAAGAGACAGGGGAGGAAGAAGAGACAGAGGAGGAGACAGAGGAGGAGGAGGAGACAGAGGAAGAGACAGAGGAAGAGACAGAGGAGGAGACAGAGGAGACAGAGAAGGAGGAAGAGACAGAGGAGGAAGAAGAGACAGAGGAGGACGAAGAGACAGGGGAGGAAGAAGAGACAGGGGAGGAAGAAGAGACAGGGGAGGAAGAAGAGACAGAGGAGGAGACAGAGGAAGAGACAGAGGAAGAGACAGAGGAAGAGACAGAGGAAGAGACAGAGGAAGAGACAGAGGAGGAGACAGAGGAGACAGAGAAGGAGGAAGAGACAGAGAAGGAGGAAGAGACAGAAGGAGGAAGAGACAGGGGAGGAAGAAGAGACAGGGGAGGAAGAAGAGACAGGGGAGGAAGAACAAGAGCCATCATTTCCAATGAAATTAGAGCAACAATCATACACCATGTTCTGGTTCATGGAATGAGTATGAGGGAAGCAGGACTACGTGTTCAACCAAATATAAGCAGGTTCTCTGTGGCCTCCATTGTCAGGACATTCAGAGAAGAGAACAGGTAAGTGTACTATCATTTGTGGTCCCTCAAACTTACAGTACAGTATGTACAGTCGTGGAACGTCTCAGTAAATTACTGTAACATATCTCAAAAAATTGGCCCTTTTCTTGCAGTGATATACTTGTATAATAGTATTTTATGTATTGTACATATTTGGTGACATTTCAATGCATTAGGCCTGTCTGTACAATTCTAACAAGAGGTTTTATTTGCTAGAATTGAAAGACTGCCACATGCCGGTGGAAGGAGAGGTATGTTCTCACAACAGCAGGAGACCATTATTGTCAATATGGTCCTTCAAAATAATCTAATTCGTCTGCGTGAAATACAACAGCGAGTTGAGGAAGACAACGTGAATTTTGAAGGAATCAACAGTGTGAGTCTCTCCACAATTGACCGTGTCCTGAAACGCAGCCTGATAAGTCTCAAACAAGCCTACAGAGTACCATTTGAGAGAAATTCTGAAAGGGTAAAAGAGCTACGATATCAATATGTACAAGTAAGTAATCATGTCCAGAGATTATACAGCACTATTGAGTTACTGTACATCTTTACTGTGTTGAATGTAATGCAGCACACAGAGGCATGAAGCCTGGAATGCTATGTCATTTACGTTTTTATAGAGAATGTTTCAACTGGATTCCATGGAGAGGCCTCATGAGTGCATCTTCTTGGATGAAGCTGGCTTCAATCTCACCAAGAGGAGAAGGAGAGGCCGCAACATTATTGGTCAGCGTGCCATTGTAGAGTTGCCAGGGCAGCGTGGTGGCAACGTGACCATATGTGCTGCCATCAGCAGCTATGGGGTTATTCACCGCCATGTGACTTTAGGGCCTTACAACACTGCCCATCTTATAATGTTTCTGTATGGTCTACAGGAAGCACTACTGAGACGTGAACAGAGAGGTGATGAGCAGGCAGAGCATCCCATGTATGTGGTAATCTGGGACAATGTGAACTTTCACCGTGGTCCTAGAATTCGTGAGTGGTTTGAAAATAACCCACGTTTTATAAATGTGTGCCTCCCACCATACTCGCCCTTCCTTAATCCCATTGAAGAATTTTTTTCTGCATGGAGGTGGAAGGTCTATGACAGAAATCCTTATGCACAGGAAAATCTCATTCAGTCAATGGATGCAGCATGTGACAACATTGGAGTGGAAGCGATTCAAGGTTGGATTCGGCATGCTAAAGGATTCTTTCCCCGTTGTTTAGCAAGGGACAGGATTGCCTGTGACGTTGATGAGGTCCTGTGGCCTGACCATGCCCAGAGGCATGATGCTGAGGCAGAATGATTCCAAGACATTGCTTGCTATCGATCTGCTGCATATTTTGTTTGTGACTACATTTATATGTGTGCAGGATTGTGCAAGTACTTCATAATAAATATAATTTCTCCCCTGCTCTGCCGTGAGTGCAGTGTTTTGCATTTATCTCTGTAGTGTGTAATGACTGCTGTGTAGTGTTTATGCATTAGCTGGATGTGTGTGTTATCTGAAAACCGAGTTTGGTTTTGGGTAAAGATAACATAGTTCTGAAGCAATTGTTTGATATAGCAAGACAAGTCAAGGGTTTTGACAGTGTAGCTTAAGTTTGGTGATTTGTGTGTAAGGTTTTGAGAAAGCGAGAGAAACATTCAAAAATGTGTTTTAGCAATTCAGAAATACTGTAATACTGCTGAACTGTGTAACTGCGCCATTTTAGGTGTGCGTTTTTCTCTTTTGGTATTTCATTTATACAAAATATGTAAAAGATGGTTACTTAAGTTTATAATTTCTCTGCATTTATGTGATTTGATGAGAAATGAGAACAGAGAAAGTGATTTTATATTTTATTTCTTTAATGTATGTTTTATTTCGAGTTTTATTCCACTATATGTTCACGCTCACTTTATAACAATGTATATTCAGCAGAGTTTCACATCTCTTGCTGCTGACTTTGAGCAACGTTGATGCACTGTCCTTTAACCAGCTTTTGGTCGTGTTTGTCCCAGTTTGTCTGTGACAGGCTCCAGTAAAGAGATCTTGGTGACCATCCACCTGCTCTCAGTGTGATTCCATCCACACAAACACACACACACAGTCACATATATATATATATATATATATATATATATATATATATATATATATCACAACACCGCGCCACTAAGTTGGTCCATTACCACCGCGGTGGTAAAATCTGCCACCGTCACAGCCCTACATATGCTCTCATTGATTTGATTCTCAGTAAATGCAGACACGTGAAACCATCACACCAGCATCTTTTCTTTCATTATTTTACACTTCTTTCCAGGAGTGCTACACATGCAGGATGTGACATCATATACGGGGACAATGTAAAATGTTGGAAACCCAGAAACAAAGACCAGGAGACTCTCGGGAATCTTCAGCAGGATTCTTTATAGAGTACTTGGTTTATCAGTCACACAACTGTTAATAATGAGGACACTAGAACCAATCAAATCCATCTCCCATTGAAAAACATTATAAGGGGAAGAATTAGTATTTATGTGTAGAAGTATATTGTAGGTACTAAAGGAATACTGGCTCAAATTACTAAATTAATTTGGATTTATAATTGGCCAAGACAGATCATTCACGGATGGAAAATAAAGGATTGTGTCTCAAGAAAAAAATTATCATTTAAATTACTCATGTCTGTAGAAAACTCCAGCTGCCCCATGACCCTGTATAGGACAAGCAGTGTAATATATATATATATATAATTCAAATATTTATTCATGATGCAACTATTAAATATGAAAATATCATTGATTAATAGTTACCTCGCTACAAAAAACAAAAACACAAAACACATTTATTGTATTCGACCTCAAAATGTACAGAAAGTTGAGACACTTTGTGTTATAATAAAAAACACACATGAAGCTTAGTGTGATTATTGGGTGGCTTGCATGCAATGAATGGACTTGAAAACATTAAATATATTTTCCAAGCATTTACGCAGTTATTAAAACAGCTTGTGAATAGTCACATACCGGTATTTACTTCATAAAAATCAACAAGTTATAAGTATATAATTGCATATCTGCTTATATTTTCAGATTTTATTAATCTGTTCTGAATAATACCTTAACATTTCAAAGATTTGCTGCAACGTGATTTTGTCTGATGCAGCTGTAAATATTACTATATTGCATTTCAGATGCGTTTAAAGAACTTTTCACGATCAATTTCACAAGTAGCCTAGCTTGAATGTTAAACATTGTCATGAATTCATTGTATTCACATTTGTAAAATATCTAGCCTAATTAATTATTGCAGGCTAACCCGATCTTATGATAAAAGTGCATATAGCACACATTTCTGTTTTTATTTAATATGTATAAATTGTCTTTGGCGTGTAAAAGACTGATTAAATCATCATTAATGGCATGGCTGTTCAGTCGACAGAGATACGGGACACATATCTTCTTACTGCTGAAATGTCTGTGAGGTAAATCTCTATCTGACGCTCATGGTGCACACAGTGCGTACAGCCGGACACCTGCAGGTGCACTGGATATGTGTGTAGAAGAAATAACAAATAGTGTCCAGATGCAGTGTTTACAGTATTACACCAAACTCTAGGACTATGCAAGTTTTAATATTACCTTAAATAAAGCTGTCTTACTGTTCTTTATTATTTAAATAAGCACTGTTTTTAACCCTTGTATGGTGTTCGGGTCTGTTCTGTTCGGGTCATCTTTTATCAAAAGCAAAATGATAACATTATTTTTTTAAATAAAACAATGTTATCTAAAATATAATATAAAATGACAATAACCGTGATGTCAATGTAGAGTACCAAAAACGTGATTTAGTCTGACAATATCTTCTCTTAGACACAACAGACACAATACTGAAAGCAAAATATAGTTTTAATTATATGTTCATCACACATTACAGTGAATAACATGATTTTAGAAGTTCAGGGACATGTGTAATTATCTTCATGAACTATTACAGTAACAATAGCACTGTCTGTATCGAGAGCTTTGATTTGAAGAAGATATATTAAAGTCTGAGATCTATCACAAAGAACCCACTTAGTTACAGATGTTAAAGCAAAAACACTCCCAAATCTCCACTATCTTGTATGCTGAGCTGCGAGGAAAATATGAATGAAAACACATCAATTACTAAATGTTTCTTAACTAATTAAAGGCTTTATAAACATGGCATTGCTGACATCTGCTCTGTCAGTCTGTGTCTTCCCCTGCTGGGGTGAAATCAGGTGTTCTAGAGAAGATCGATCACAACATGTACCTTATTCCTGATATAGTCAATGTGTGGGGTATCTTCAGCATCAGTTTCTGCAGTATCAGTGTCACACAATCCCAAGAGAGTCAGTGTGCAAAAAGAGGATGAGAATTGGAAATGATGTCTAGTTTCGACATTTCTATGATAAGTTTCAATCATATATTGTAAAAGGAAATATGAGACAAGAACAAATTACACAAGAGGAACATATACTCCATATCAATTAACTGTACCACAGCCAGGGTTTATTCAAGCTTGTCTGTGCGTTTTCTATTTAGTGGTTGGTAAATTTTGACTGGGAAAATTGAAATGGGACTTTGAAGTCCGTACATATTTCCGAGCTCTTTCTGAAGGTCTACTATTGTTAATTCCTGCACCTTGCCATTGTTGTCCGGTCCGTAGTAGCCCTTCTCTATGTACTGATTGTTCTTTATACAGAAGGTGGCTCTCCAGTAATACTTTGACACAGTGACTCTGTTATTAATTATGTGGGTTGTATTAGGAACTACACCAGTCACCACATACGCCTTATCACATAATTTCAAGTCTTCAACTACAGCTCTCTCATGTTCCAGCCATGCTTTCTGATTGAAAGTTGAATTCTGTGGAGCCGCGTTGGTCAGTGTAGATGTGGCCAGCATAGACAGAGGATTGTTGGTGTGGAGCACAGGATAGAGGTGACCTTTGTCAAAGCCAGATTTCTCATAGTCACTATTCACAGCCTGATTAGTGCCAATTTTGTTACCATAGCCTTTAGGCCGCATACACGGCTCATCTTCTCCATCCAGCTACAGGGAATGAGAAACAAATCAACAAAATACCTCAAAATACTTTCAAAATAGTCATTATTTATTATTATTTCAAATTGCTTTTAAGAAGAATAGGCAGACAGATGTGTGACACAGACAGTCTTTGACATGATAGACAATTGCATTAACACAATAATGACTCAAACAGATGACTGATTTAATTTTTAGACAGGTTTCTCAAACATTTCTCCATTTGTCATAGTGACAAACAGATGAACACACAAAGTCACACAAACTTTTAGGGATCAACCTATGAATGACTGACTTACATTTCTCGTATTAAACACTGAAATATGATTTTAATACATATAAAAGACATACTCCACCTTTAACCTTCTTCTTCCCATAATATGAATTTGAACAGTATTTACCTGAGGTTCAATGTACCAGGGGTCACATCTCCCAACACATTTTCTTTGGCGAAACACATACGCAGAGTAGACGGGGATCTTCCAGGTCGTGCTGTACAAAGTTGCATAAAAATAATGTGGCAGATCGTTCTCGTCCGAAAGACACTGACAGATGGGCCTGACTGAAACGCCTGCTGGTGGTGTGAAGTCTGGAGGGACGTCGTTCAAAAAGAACTGCGTGCATTTTCTAAAATTATTATCTACAACTTCACTCAAAGTGAAGACACATAGAGAAGAAAGTATCAGAAGAAAAGCAAGCTGTCTCATGATGAATCTCTATAATTCTCTGTTTGTCTGAAAACAGAAGAGAGTCTGCAGAGGAGGTGAGCTCTCCTTTATATAGTCGAAGGGGACGGAGAGGAATCACATGATGGAAGTTTACGCCGTGATTGTATTCTCTGTAAATTTGTCATAAGGACACGTCTGAAATTCAAATATTTAATGTTCAAGAAAAGAAACACAACCCATACATTTGTTTGATATTAGCATTAAACATGTCTCCGGTTAGATAATAGATTTAATGAAAAGCTAAAAATGAATGAATTAAATAAAGGGACTATCATTCTTTCTAATTGATTTATATTTTGATTTACATTTTCATTATTTAAACCTTGCAATAGTGGTGTACCAGATCATTGGCACACTGAAATATTAAAAGTAAAATAATGAAATAAATAATAAAGTCAAGGGCCAAATGAGTCAAAGTATTGTACATTATATAAATAGTTCTACTGAGTAGAGTAGACAGTATTTCATTCACCGAGACGTGTGATGATCGTTTAGCTAAACACACAGAAACTATCAGAATCAACACATCTCAAATGAAAGTGGTTCATGTATATTTGAACAGGGTTTGGGAACTCGTAATCATTATCTCATATGTTTCCTCCAGGAAAATCAAGTACAAACAGATGTTCATCATGTGTGCTGGACCGGGGACAATGTGCTGCCACAACAACAAACAAATTTATCTCGGATGAGCTTTATTGTCACATACAACAGAGTATAATGGAGTACACTTCTCTGCATTTAACCCATCAAGTGCACACAACATTGGAAGGTGCAGCGCCGACTACAGTGGACTTCCTGCGAGCTGGGATTCGAACCCACAACCTTGGGTTACAAGTCAACGTGCTATCCATTTGACTGCCTTATTTTAATGAAAGAGTGCCATTATAAGGTGATAAGCTGTAAGCTATCACATACAAATATTATTGGAGTTTACATCATTTATAAAATACCCATAAAATGTACAATACATTGTATGCCTATAATAACCACACATAAAAGCAGAATATTTGAGGGGATTTAAAAAAATATTAGTTGATGTCATTAGTTATTACTATAATTATTCAGTTATAAAGTTTTACTATTAAACATATATAGTCGTTTCAAGGACATTATGCGATATATATATAGTCGGACTTTGAGTTTATGGAAATAAAAAGTATATCGTTTCATATTATTTCTGCGATCTTTCGCCCACCACGGGACATTGGCGGAGACAAAAGCGACTCGCAAAAACTTTAGGAGCTTGATTGATGGACTGCGATAAAATAGGAACCGGAGGGACTGAACGACCGTAAGCTGACCAAACAAAGGCTCGTTACTAAGCGAGGACGTACATCTGTAGCATGTTCCGTGTTTTAAAGCACTGCATTCTTTATAAACCGATTGACTTGTAACTCAAACTACATAAACACACTTTAATGTCAAGGTCCGTCTTTTCAAGTATCCTATTTACCGACTTTGCATAAACACAGTGAATCCCGTTTTAAAGATCCTCATATGAAAAGCAAAAGCGCAAACATAACTAAAGGTAAATATATTAGATCCGGTCTTAAAGTGTTAATCACATTCACACTGCTAGAACATTCTCTCGACTAAATCACTTTTGTAACTTTAATGAGAATAAATTCAGTTAATTCAATAAATAATTCAATTAATAAATATATATAATTAACACAGCGACAACTAATTAATTTACACAATGTAATGTAGTGTTTCTTATTTATTATTGTAACTATTGTTTCTTATTTCATCACTGACTGTTTATT
>CM050413.1:2041603-2071603 GCA_027564155.1 Gymnocypris eckloni scoliostomus | reverse complement strand
TAAATTAACAAAAACAATTTGTAAAACTTGGGCTCCTAAATATCCGATCACTAACACCGAAAGCAGTTATTGTAAATGAAATAATCACAGATAATAGTTTTGATGTACTCTTTCTGACTGAAACCTGGCTTAAAACAAATGATTATTTTGGTCTAAATGAATCTACTCCACCAAGCTACTGTTATAAGCACGAGCCTCGTGAGACTGGTCGTGGCGGCGGTGTCACAACAATATATAGTGATATTCTCAATGTGACTCAGAAAACAGGATACAGGTTTGACTCATTCGAAATACTTATGCTCAATGTTAAACTGTCAGATAAGCAAAATAAATCTGTCCTATCTCTTGCTCTGGCTACTGTGTATAGACCGCCAGGGCCATATACAGATTTTCTAAAAGAATTTGCAGATTTCCTCTCAGACCTATTGGTTAATGTTGATAAAGCACTAATTGTTGGAGATTTTAACATTCACGTTGATAATACAAATGATGCGTTAGGACTTGCGTTTACTGACCTAATAAACTCTTTTGGTGTCAAGCAAAATGTCACCGGGCCGACACATCGTTTTAATCATACGCTAGATTTAATAATATCGCATGGAATTGATCTTACTGATATAGATATCATACCTCAACGTGATGATGTTACTGACCATTTCCTTGTATCATGCATGCTGCATATAATTGATATTAACTATATGGCTCCGCGTTATCGCCCAGGCAGAATTATTATTCCAGCCACTAAAGACAGATTCACAAATAACCTGCCTGATTTATCTCAACTGCTCTGTGTGCCCATAAATACAGATGAACTAGACACAATTACCAGCAACATGGGAACTATCTTCTCCAATACGTTAGAAACTGTTGCCCCATCAAATTAAAAAGGTTAGAGAAAACGCTGCGCCAGCCATGGTATAACAGTTATACCCATTCTCTCAAGAAAGATACTCGTATTCTTGAGCGCAAATGGAGAAAAAGTAACTTGGAAGTCTTTAGAATTGCGTGGAAAACATTATGTCCAGCTATAGACAGGCTCTAAAGCTGCAAGAACCGAGTATATCCGCAAACTCATAGATAATCACCAAAACAATCCAAGGTTTTTATTTAGCACAGTGGCTAGATTAACAAATAAACAGATGTCACCCGATCTAAATATTCCCTCACAATTTAATAGTAATGACTTTATGAATTTCTTTACTGATAAAATAGATAATATCAGAAATACAATAACAAACGTAGATTCTACAGCGTCTAGTACTCCAGCTTCATTCATCGCACCCAAAGAAAAACTGCAGTGCTTTACAACTATAGGACAGGATGAGCTAAATAAACTTATCACTGCATCTAAACCAACAACATGTTTATTAGATCCTGTGCCCACTAAACTATTGAAAGAGTTGTTACCTGTTGCAGAAGAACCGCTTCTCAATATTATTAACTCCTCGTTATCTTTAGGTCACGTCCCAAAACCATTTAAGCTGGCAGTTATTAAGCCTCTTATTAAGAAACCAAAATTAGATCCTTGTGAACTGGCAAATTACAGGCCCATTTCAAATCTTCCGCTTTATGTCGAAAATATTAGAAAAAGTAGTGTCTGCTCAACTGTGCTCCTTTTGCTAAAAATGATATCTATGAAGAATTTCAGTCAGGTTTCAGGCCCGCCATAGAACAGAAACTGCACTTGTTAAAATTACAAATGACTTGCTTCTTGCGTCAGACAAAGGCTGCATCTCGTTGCTAGTTTTACTTGATCTTAGTGCTGCGTTCGACACTATAGTTCATGACATACTGATAGATCGATTACAAAACTATACAGGTGTTCAAGGGCAGGCTTTAAGATGGTTTAGATCCTACCTGTCCGATCGCTACCACTTTGTTTATTTAAACGGGAGTCATCTCAATTATCACCAGTAAAGTATGGAGTACCACAAGGATCTGTCCTAAGTCCTCTATTATTTTCATTATATATGTTGCCCTTGGTAATATTATTAGAAAATACGGGATTAGTTTCCATTGTTATGCTGATGACACTCAACTATATATCTCAACAAAACCAGATGAAACTTAAACTATCTAAGCTAACAGAGTGTGTTAAAAAATTAAAGATTGGATGAACAGTAATTTTCTCCTATTAAATTCAGATAAGACCGAGATATTACTTATTGGACCTAAAAACAGTACACAGAATCTCTTGGATTACAATTTGCAACTAGACGGATGTAATGTTACTTCCTCTACAGTTAAAAATCTGGGTGTTATATTAGACAGCAACCTATCTTTTGAAAATCATATTTCCAATGTTACAAAACAGCATTCTTCCATCTTAGAAACATTTCCAAGCTACGGAACATGTTAAGTGTTTCTGATGCAGAAAAGTTAGTTCATGCATTCATGACCTCTAGACTGGACTATTGTAATGCACTGCATCTTCAATAAACAAGCTACAGATAGTACAAAATGCTGCGGCTAGAGTCCTTACCAGGTCAAGAAAATATGATCATATTACTCCATTTTACAGTCTCTGCACTGGCTACCTATTAAGTTTCGTATCAGTTATGTTTCTATGTTTCTGCTAGGAATTACACAAGCTTCAGTCTGTGAGATGATCGAACACCTGAGAAGAGATGATGACAACCCCTCGGAGGACCTCAGAGGAAGCCAACCATCAGCGATTATACTGACTTAACCAAAGTCTGCCATAAATGGAGGATCAGCACCTAGAGACAACCTCTACAGCCTCTACAGCCCTGAACGTCAGTAGTCTGGGACAGATGAGCCCCAGAGACAGATCTCCAGTGAGGACCTCGTCACCTAGACATCCATCGGGAAAGACCCCTGGAACCAGTGGACCACTTACACTCTGTCTTTGCTGCAGTTGGAACAAACTACTGGTTCGTCTGGCCGGAGGGAACCCCGACTGAGCCTGGTTTCTCCCAAGGTTTTTTCTCCATTCTATTTTTACCTATGTTTTTATATATTCTCTTGTGTTATGTTTCATTTTTTGCACTGTCCATTGAGCGGACCTGTCCTGATTTACATTTCACTCCTGATTATATCCTGTATAACTGAGTATGTGACAAATAAAACAAACCTTGAACCTTGAAATTAAAGTGTGCATGCAATCTTGAGTAAACACACACACACATGCACACACACACAAACATACACACCACACAGCATACACACACGCATACACACACACACACACACACACACACACACACACACACACACACACACACACACACACACACACACAGAGAGACAGATACACACAGACACACACACACACACAGACAAAGACGATGACAACCCCTCCGAGGACCTCCGAGATGAGCCCCAGAGACAGATCTCAGTGAGGACCTCGTCACCTAGACATCCATCGGGAAAGACCCTGGAACCAGTGGACCACTTACACTCTGACTTTGCTGCAGTTGGAACAAACTACTGATTCGTCTGGCCGGAGGGAACTGGCCCCCGACTGAGCCTGGTTTCTCCCAAGGTTTTTTCTCCATTCTGTCACCAATGGAGTTTTCGTTCCTTGCCGCTGTCGCCTCTGGCTTGCTTAGTTGGGGACACTTCATTTCCAGCACAATCATCGACTTGATTGCACAGATATTATAAACTGAACTAAGCTGGACAATGCCATTACTAAATTCAATAATGAAATGCATTCAGCTGATAATTGAGTGTTAAATCCTGTCATTTTACATTATTGACAAAATGTGCCTATTTTGATATTGTGCAGTGCTTTGTTACAATTTGTATTGTTAAAAGCGCTATATAAATAAAGGTGACTTGACTTGACTTGACAGACAAAGACATTGCACATTTTACTCCTTATTTTTATCTTATTTTTACCTATGTTTTTATATATTCTCTTGTGTTATGTTTCATTTTTTGCACTGTCCATTGAGTGGACCTGTCCTGATTTACATTTCACTCCTGATTATATCCTCTATAACTGAGTATGTGACAAATAAAACAAACCTTGAACCTTGAAATTAAAGTGTGCATGCAATCTTGAGTAAACACACACACACACGCACACACACACACAAACAAACATGCACCCACACACACACACACACACACACACACAAACACACACGCATGCGCACACACACACACACAACACACACGCATGCACGCACACACACACACACACAAACACACACAAAACTCACATACATACATACACACTCTCACTCACACACACACACACACACACACACACACACACACACACACACAGACAGACACACACATACAAACATGCACACACACACAAACACACACACACACAGAGAGAGAGAGACACGCACAAACACGCACACACACACAGAAAGAGACACGCACACACACACACACACACACACACACACAGAGAGAGACACATGCACAAACACGCACACACACACACACACACACACACACACAGAGAGACACACGACAAACACGCACACACACACACACACACACACACACACAGAGACAGACACACACATACAAACATGCACACACACACACACACACACACAGAGAGAGAGAGAGAGACGCACACACACACACACACACACACACACACACACACACACACAGACAAATATAACACCCAGGTGAAGATTCTTACAGTTTTTTACAATCACTTTTGCACTAATCACAGATCCTTCATGTCATGTTTCAAAACTCTAGACACAAAACTCAAAACAGTCATTATTTGTAACACAGGCTGTCCAATGTTCAAAACTTTCCATATTGTAGCCTTTCATTTGCAGATGAAGGTTCAAAATACTAATTTATTATGGAATATCATAGGAACATTACTTTAGATCACCCACACACAATACACCCATAGTTTCACTGTGTAGTTGTTAGTACAATCATTAAATATATTTGTTCAAAACACATGATGCAGCTTTCGTCTGGGTTCTACACATTCATACATTATTTTAATAGACTAGAGAGAAAAGTTCAGACACTGGAATCATTAATCAAAATGTTAAAATTATTGATGAAATAATCAACTCACAACAGGTAAAAAACTTTATATAAGAAAAAAAAGAAAAAACTACAGTAGGCCTACAGTAAAATGTCAGCTGGAGTGTCCCTCACTGCATTTCTATGTTAGTATCAACCCTGTCTTGTGGATTTTACCACAGGTTCTCATCCACATCATAATGGATCATGGAGGTGTTCATTATCTAGAGAACAAACACAGGCCTGACATTGGGGATTGCAGGCATCATCTATGGCCTGGAGAAGAGTGATTGTTTGTGAGGAGCCGATTGAGAACCTTCCACCTTCATGTGGAGAAAAACTCCTCAGTCGGGGTACAGTAAGGTTAGGGGAATATGGGGGTAAATACAAGGTGATAAACTCTGGATGGGCCTGAAACCATGATTGCTCTCAGAGCTGTCGCTAGGTATTCTGGGCCCTTTGCACTGATTTCGCTATGGGTCCCCTCAAAATCACATTCAGTGTGGGGTGTCTCAAAATCACATTCAGTGGGGGGTGGTCAGGCCCCCAGAGAACATCGTTCTGCCTCTCCTCCATCACTTGGCCTGCCTCATCCAAAAATAAGACTGGTTTTAATCAGCTTCAGCTCTATCACCCGCTAAAAACACATTTACTGTAGGGAAAACAAATAATAACTACAAACTACTGATAACAATCATTTAGAATTTGGGGCCTTTATTTCTCTCCCAACAACAGGCATCTTGAAACTGATCATACCTGAACATACTCAGTCCTCAGCTTCGTAACGTTGTTCAAAATGTTCCATAAAACAAGAGTAATGCAAGCGTTACGTAGCATGGTGAGCAGTTGTATCAGCTGATAGTTAGATCATTATAATGAAATGAATAGACATTCAATTCAGATCTAATGTGCGAGCTGCATATTGAAATAGTAATACTTTGATGTTAAGTTGTGTTATTATGAACCAGTGATTTTAGTTCAATAAACAAAAGATATTTGGCTCATGTGTATTGTATCCAAGCATTTGGAAAAAGTGTTAAGTGTTTTGAAAAATGTCTTTAGTTGTGAATTATGTGTCTAGAGTTTTGAAAAAATGACATGAAGGTTATGTAATTAGTGCAGAAATTATTGTAAACAAACTGTAATAGATGACTATATTTTTTTCCCATCATTTCTTGTTGCATCAATGTTGGAACAAAAACAATAAAGTATTTTTTTTTAACTTTGAACTTTTATTTAAGATCTTGAAGTGAGCATCATTTATTCTGCTCTAAAAGTCAATAAAGATATTCAAATAGTTGATATCACAAGGCTTTGCTTTTGTTTAACAAAACACCACACATGTTCTCACTGGATGCGCTTCATTGGCAGATAAACTGGTGCAGTGAATGCAAATACAACGTTTATTTTCCTGAAGAACAAGTGGTGCAGCACTAAACAACGAGACAAGACGTCCCCAGACGGCAATGACAGGACAGATCAGTCTGTGATGATGTGAAGACTGACCGACTGATGAGTTCTCAAACATGAGTGTATGTCTGCGATCATTTATTCATCATCATCATCCTCATCATCATCATCGTCATCATCATCTTCATCATCGTCATCATCATCCTCATCCTCATCGTCGTCATTGTCATCATCATCATCCTCATCGTCGTCATCATCATCATCATTGGAGTCGTCATCGTCATCTTCGTCATCATCTTCATCGTCCTCCTCCTCTTCATCATCATCATCATGGTTGAAATCAGTTTCATCCCCAGGGTTGATTCTTCCAGACAACACGTCTTCGATCCAGGTGTCGAGCTCGTCAGTGGTGGGCATGTTCTCTTCATCATCCATCTCCAGCCACACGCTGTCAGCCTGAGAATCACACAAGACCAGTAAGATTTCATTTAAATGAGCCCCAAGCTCTCATGAGATTGTGTTGGACAAACACGCTCAGAATAATCACAAACATCAAAAACCTCCATCCAGCAGAAAAGAAGCAGTGCTTCCGAAGTACATGAAGATACTGTCAGACACGGGAGACTCGAGATACGAGACTCAGTGAAGGAAATAACTCGACTCGAGACTCGAATTGGACTTGAACTGCATGATTTTGACAATTACTTTATAACAACTGTAATTCAATTATTATCAAATCAATCAGCATCAGTTTATAATGCAAGCCCCACTGATCCGAGTCTCATTACTTTTTATTTATTTATAACATATATTTAAACAATATTTCCAGAATTTTAACATGATTGCAAATTAGAGGGTGAGACGGGAGTGGATTTTCAAACCTCTCCCGTCCCAATCCCACGGAAAAATTGGGGGAAAATCCCGTCCTGTTCCACTCCCGGAAGAATGACTCCCATTCCCCTCCACCCCCACTCCTGTTTTTTTATTCATTTATTTTTGGCTGAAATCTGTCAGTTACAGTAAAATATAGTACAGATCACTGCGTGCCCACCTTAGTTGAATAAAAGCCCAAAATATTTTTTTTTGTTATTATATTGAACTGAAAACCAGCTTATAGGTACATTGCACACATAAATTTCATGTAAATCATCCATGCTAACACACACGTCTTCTATTTTTATTTTTTAGACATTTCACTCTCTATAGATATATTTTTCAAAGACGGAGTTTCGAAGTTTCTCGCTCAAGTTCACATGAGACCTAAAGCGCATCCTGTTTGCTTAAAAGCACAACGTTTCGTTGTTATTCTGAGTGCACACAAATAAGCGTAGAGTCTTTACAGATTCGAAAGATGTATTAGGCTACTTTATCTGTATGACCAAAATGACGGAGATGTAAGAGCAAGTGAGCGCACGAGCCTGTCTTGCAGCAAACGCTTCCTCACACAAACACTTCAATAGCGCACATTTCTCTAGGTTAACATCATATTGAGCTGCCATGTAAAGTTGCTACTACATACATCTTTCAGATGAAAAGCCATATTGGAGGTTGATGAATGATAGGTGAGCGTTTGGATGTCCTGCCCAAGTGTATTAGCACATAGACCAGCCGTTAACAATCTGTCCATCACGGACTGCGTCATTTACTTAACCAGCCACACCACAAAAAAATGTCCTGTCCCATCCCAATCACGGGATTCATAGCGATTTTGTTTCCCATCCCACGGGATTCCCGAAAAAATGTCAGCCTCTATTGCAAATGTCTGTATTGATTTTATACAATAATAAACAAAACAAAACAAAAATTAATAAAGTGACATTTTAGATATAATATTATCAGCTTTTGCTGTATTTCTCCAACAAACATAGTTCCAGACAAAGCAAAAATGTTGCATCTTGGAGCAACACAGCAGTGTTACGTTACTGAACAAATCTTGAGTTTTGAAAGAATCGACTTTTGAGCAAATCAGCTGAATGAATCAATCAATGACTCACTCACAAGTATTTAACCTTATGCTAAAGATAAAGTGTTTTAAGAACTGTTCTTGGGTCTTTGCGGAACTAGAACGTTTCTGTGAAAACCCCTGGAGCTGGAGTTGCAGATGTGTGATCAGTGACATTAAAGATAAATGATGTGCTCACGTCCTCAACATCCACCACGCCGATCTGAGGAGACGAGAGGTCGATGCCAAAGGTCTTCTCCCAGTACGGCACCATCTGAGGGGACGCAGAGGGGTCAAAGGTCAAACATCGGTTCACATACGTGCAAGTGATGCATTGTGATGAGCTGTATTTGTAAATGAGCATCCACTCAAACTAAAAAATATATTATTTTAAACCCTTGGAGGTTTTCAGAGCTGATTTGCCCTGCATTCTCATTAAACTCATTCAGGGGTCAATTATCTCCTGCAGAGGGCAGCAGAGTCAAACAGACATGATCCTGATGTTGAAGCCCCTGCTGAGCATTATACGTGCTGTCATGTATTGTTTGTCATTAAATAGATTTTAGGCATCATGGAAATATATATCTACTATATTAACAACAGGAAATAAACATGTTCTTGGAGTAATCAAAGGTATGATTAATGGATCCAGTATTATAGTGGTTTGTCATACCAGGGGAAAGTCATCAGGATCGATCCAGATGATGCTTAAGTCTGGGTTCTCTGTGTTTTCTTGAGCCACTTCCTTCAGGATCTCCAGGAATTCATAACCGTCTGGTAAAAGTCAAAATTCAGTCATTTTGAGTCACAAACATGAAATTCCTCAAATACTCTGAATCTCAAACCACGTTTACCAGGGTCAGACTCCTCAGCAAAGGCCACAATGTGCTGGCCGTTAATATCATCTTCCTAAAACAGGCACAAATCATAAAGTCATGACAACTGTTCACAACTCCTTATAGCTTTAGTTTTAGATAATGGATTGAGTTTGTCTTTACCCAGATCTCATACATGCTGTGAGCCTCCAGCTTTCTTAGAGTTGGCCTAAAATAAGAAAAAGCAGAGCTGCAGATTTTATTCTGAGACGATATTGAGGAAAAGTTGTATTTTTATGTTGCTGGTTCAGCACTGATCAGAGTTCACCTGTCGTGCTCCTCGATGAAGCTGACGATGTCGTCCTCCATGTAGGGTTTGCCAGGGATAGTGACGGGTTTGTTCATGAAGGGCTCGTAAAAATCCACTTCGTTCATCTTCAGGTTTAATTTCTTAGCAATCTGGAAACATTCAGAGATAACTGAGACAATATAATATTAGGATTAGATCATAAACAGGCACAACACCAGCTGTGATAGCATTTGTTTATCATTATTAATTTATTTTGACTTTACTCAACTTTTTTTTTACATGCACACTTCTTAAATTAGTTGAACATGTGATACCATCTATTGGACATGAATAGTACAGCAACAACACAATAGTAAGAGAACACAATAATGTAGACCAGACACAACGAATACAAAGATCATTAAATGATTCTAGTTTTTAAAGGCTGCTGATGATTTTAATGAATACAATAAACCTATTTTTCCTAGCTAATAGTACGTAGTATGTGTCTCGGACAGTCTTGTGGACACTCAAACATGCAGAGTAAAACATAAATATAAGAGTGGATGACAGGTCTGCCTTTAAAGGGTCATGAACTGAGAAAACCAAACTATCTGGATCTTTTGATACACTCAAAAAAAAAAGTTGTTGAACGAACTTAAAAAAATTAGAGTAAACTTTTCCACGAAATTTAATTACATTTTTCCACCAAAATCTAATTTGTTTGAAATGAGTTGTTGTAATCTTGTTGTATAAACTTAAATTTCTTCAGTGAAGACTACAAAAAAATTGGGTCATTCCTACTAGATAAAGATCAGTAGCCTACACTCAAAAAATAATTCATTGATGAATTGTAATTGAGTTGGGCCAACTCAATTTGATCAAATATAGTTAAAATTAAATTGATACATTGATGAAGTGATGTTTTTATGCTTGCTAAAACATTTAACTGGATAATAAATTGTTTCTATACTCAAAATTTATTATTTGTTGGATTTACTTAATTGTAGGCATTAGCCAATTTGTTAGGCAAAGCATATGATGATATTATTACATCCATGGCATGCCCATAATTGTTTCTTTGTTATTAAAACAACTTTGTTTCATGTTAGCTGGTCCTCAACCCAAGCACATGCTCTACACTTTACCACAATGGTAACCCCCCAAAACACTAACATACCAGAAACTCTTTTAAATACAAACATAAAAGAACATTAAACATTAACAAGTCTCCCAATTTTATCATCTAAATAAAAATGCCTAAAATAACATTTTATTTCAATATTTACTCTCCTTATCCAGCCCTGTGCAAAGCATGATGGGAAGGAAATCCACTTCCTAGTTACACAAGTAAAATCAAACGAAAAATATTCTTGTTGACTCAATTTAAAAACGTGTAAACCTAATTGTTTTAAATTACATTGTTTATATTTAATAAAATTAAGTTGGGACCATTTTTACCAAGAGTTATGTTGTATGAGCTCATTTTAATTAATGAAATTGAACAAAGAGCAAAAATCATTTTTTTGAGTGTATATAAGAGGCCACTGTACTATAACACATCCTTTAAGTTTCAGATTGTTTGACATGTATTGAGTTCTGTATGCGTGTTTGACCTTAATCACTGAAGCGTCCATCTGTGAAGGATGTAGGCTGTCAATCACACACAACTATTAGCCAATCACAGCAGAGTCTACAATCGGCCCTGTTTATTCAAACTGATGAACAAGACATACAATAGTGTATTACTTCTATATCTTGATAACATCACAAGTGGACCTCAGAGAACAGTACACCCCCCTCCCCTCCCCCTAAAAAACACAGAGGCAGTTCATGACCCCTTTAAAGTAATAAGCTATACGGTTCAAAATATACATTTAAAATCAACCTAAATGAATTATGAGAATGGGTGAGATTTTGACTTGCACTGAAAAAAATTTAATTGAATTTACTCAACTTTTTTAAGGTAAGTCATTGCACTTACAATTTATACATTTATTTAATTACTATTTAATTTAATTTGCATTTACTATTTAGCTACATTTAAATAAACACATTTAGTTGAATGACTTCCAACATATTTTTATAATTAAATGTAGCTCAAATAAATTGATGCAACCACTTACCTTAAGACAGTTTAGTAAACTCAATGAATATTTTTTTTCAGTGTGCTCTATAAGCCTATTTTTAGTATCATTTAATAGTCACATGTCCGTTTGTGCATGAACGAACGAAAGAATGAACGAACAAATGAATTAATAAATTAAACAAATGTGTGAAAGCACTTGCCTTTGGCTCAAATGTGGCAAATAACTTGATGAAGGGATGAAATTCTTCAGCTGCGTCATCGTACTCAATGAAGTCTGAGAAATAACAGCATCGGCATGATGGAAGCTGCTTGTTACAAGTGATAATAATTCATGAAAGAAGTTCAGCATACTAACGTGAAGATTTCGCGCTCTTGAAGTAGCCCATCAGTTTAATGTCCTCCTCGATGTTGTGGAAGCCTTTGAGCTCTCGGTCATTACTGATGATCTCCACAGGCTCCTCGATCACCTTCAGAAGAAGCGCTCCGTCAGTAATCAGGGATCTTCAGGTGTGAGAGCGATCATGATGATAATCACTCACATCATAGAGGAACTCCAGCAGCGTGTCTGCCGCCAGCTCTCCGTCATACTCGATGACCTCATCATCAGCAAAGATGTAGATGCTGTCCACCTCCAGCAGACCTGCCAAAACATGCATCTGAACGTTTCAGGGGTGTTTGATGGACTGGATATTATACATATAAACATTTGCACAACATGATGTATCCTGGAACAACGAGTTTTTCAACCAATCAAGATCCCAATTCTACTCTTAACATCAGAAGACAATGTTTTAATAATAATAATGTTGTTCTGGTATAAAAGAATACAGACCAAGAACACGTCCTACTTATGCAAACTGCATAAGTCAATAAATCACTCCACAAACGTTTGCTTATTCATATCTTCAATATCCTGAATATCAGTCTGTTCCTCAAACAAAGCTACGTAAAAATAAATGAATAAATGAAGCTATAGATAAAGATGATTGGAATATGTTTTACTGTGTTTCTTGCCGTTTCTTTGTTATCATTTGTGAAATTTACCATCAATTTCTAAGTGAAAATCATTTCAAAGCAAATCCCCTTTATTTCAGTGCATTGCAATGTTTCAGAAAACTTCACAAGTTGTATTTAACTAGTGTTACGGTAGTGGTAACATTTTACAATACGGTAACATTAGTTAATTAATTAACTAACACTGAGTAATACATGTGTTCAAATATTTATTAATCTTAGTTAACGTTAGTTAATAAAATTACAGCTGTTCATAGCTAGTTCGTAGTTATATTGTCCTTTTTTTAGAGTTGGTCATTGCATGCTTTCGTTATATGGAAAAGAGCAGCATGAATGTTCTACTAAATATCACTTTTTTTGTCCCATGGAAGAAAGAAAAGCATCCAGGTTTGGAACAACTGAATAAACGGTGACCGAATTTTCATCTTTGAGTGAATTATTGTTGTAAGCATGATGCTAATACATGATAAGAGTCCTCGCTGTGTTCATCTTTTTTGCACATTGTGATAATAAATACAGATAATTGCTGTTTTACAAGAAAATACTATTTCAGGCTTTCTACTTTGAAATTTTCTCATTACATACAATGCTTTACTTTGTGAATGTTCATGATTTACTAGCAGTTTCAAAGTTAATCCGACACCAAATGTTTTTTTCAGTGTACAGGCAATTATGAAACATAAGACAGTGCAAGGAAATCCTTTTGCTACAGAGACACATTCAGTTTTCTGTTGTGCAAAGCATTCGTTTCCATTTGTTGTTGACCAGCAGCGTATACTTCAACACACTGATGGCTATCGGAAAGTGAGGGTAAGAATTGTATTACAGGCAGAAAAAGGAAGATAATGGATCTTGGATGCATTCATATTACCCAGCTTCTTAGCCACAGCTCGGTCTTTCTTTGAATCCACCAGACCGAATCCAATGTCCTCATCGTCAAAGTCATCAAGCACCTGGGCAGCAAGCTGCAGGAACAAGACAGAGTTTATTGTACTGTATGCAAGTCTAATTCAGAGTCTGTCAGAGCTAAACAAACAGCGCATCAATGCAGAGCATTCAGTTGTTTAACATCCATAATGCAGCCATAAAACACACTGACTCAATGAGGCAAAGACACCCCTCTCTCATACTGTTTACTCAAAGCCAAACGAGACACAAGACCATCAAAGCAAATGGCGGAAGTGCTGCCTTTGCACCTTCTAAATCTGTGTGAAATAGGAGCTGAAGATAGACAAGAGATCTGACCAATGCAGGGTCTGATCGGGCACGTCAAAGACTGGACACATGGATATAAGGTTACTGTATGTATGCTGTCACTTGGGTCAGCCGCATACATACACATACAGACAAGCCAATGCACACGATGTTAACAAAACACATACATGTGACTATACACATGCCTTCATACGTTCATCTTCCTCGTATACACACATGCTTGAAATAAAAGCATATGTAAACCTAACAGCAACATTCAACACATTACATACATGTAGAACAATTTCATACATGGTCCTTTACCTTCAAGTTTCAAATGCACTGAAACTTCCTTTAGATTCCACCTTACCAAAGCACCAAACCATTTCACCCTTTATAGGCCTTCTTTTACTTCACATATAACAAAACCATTACATATCGCAACTGCATTGCTCACGCCCTCACGTTTGTAGATAAATGAAGAGTTCACAAAATCAATATTGATTTACTCACCATCATGATGTTTATAAACCATATTATATTTGAGTGAATCAAAGAATAATAGAGTGAAAAAGAAGTGTGCTTAATTGTATTCTATGTGCATTTTAGTGGGCATCACATTTTAATATATATATATTTTTAAACTGTCCTTGCAGAAAATATAATATTAAATAAATAATAGGCCACTTAAGGGACTTAACAGTGTAACACACTTAAGTGCACTTTGAAATAGTCAAATTAAAAGTTTTACTTTTAAGTACATTTTAAATCATTGTTTCACATATTTTGCCATGGTTTAAAGAACTACTAATTTTGATGTGTTGTCTAACATACTAAAGCACATATTTTAAAATATTTTAAATGCACTAAATTGAAACTTCATTACAAATTATATAATTATACACATTATATATATCAAAGATGATATATACAATTATGAAATTACATAAAAATATACTTAAGTCCTACTTAAGTGGGTCAAAAAAAAAAAATCTAAAGTTCACATAATTGTATGTATTCATAATTTAAATAATATTCGTGAATTTTAATTTAATTGTAATAAACATGCAGTTAAGAGTTTGAAAACATCACATTCAGTTCACATTATATAGTATAAACAATAATATTCACGTAATAATAATCTTATGCTAAAGTGTACTTCTTTTTGGCAAAAAGGACCCAGGCTCTCAAAATTAATAAAAGTAGACTATATGATGGATCTGGTATGACTGAAGTCTTCTTTAGTCATACAATAACAAGTTGCTATTCTCAGAAATGATCACATCAAGCACATATTTACACTTGATGCATGAAAATAGTGTTGTCAATGTTTACAGATGCTACTGGTTTTGACTAACATGACGGTGAGTAAATGATGGCAGCATTTTCATCTGAAACAGTTCTTGAACATCTCTGACTGTAACAAATCAGCATACGTCACTCACATCAAAACACTTCAGCTTCATTACACCATTTCTCTTCGTCAGAGTTTGTCCCCATCATCAGTGTTTAACACAGCTTGCTCATGATATAGACGCCGAGACAAACTCTGTTCCTCTCGAGGGTGAGCGTCGCATTCAAGAACAGGCCAATAAGCAGACAGACGGGTTAATGACAGCGGCTGGTCACTCCTTGTCTCGGCCTCACAGGAAGTGCTATCCTGTAGAAACTCACTGCGACAGCTCTCACCTGCCAAATCCAACACGTCTGAAGGAGCATCATTCATTCTCTCCATGGGTCTTACAAACCGCTCACATGTCATAAAATGGCTTTAGAGTGGACAGTGAGCAGCCCTAGTGAAGGGGAAGGATGCTGTTCAGATATTTTGGATGAAGCTTTAGTGATAAGCCAGACTTGAGAAACACAGAGCAAGAAAGAGAGGACAGAACAAAACATAAAGTCATTTGAAGACCTGAACATACCTGGTACGTCAGGGCAGCAGGGCTTGTTAGCAACTGCAGAGAAAGGTTAGTTGACTTTAGAGTTGAGAATGAAATAACCAACACAGCAAAAAACATCAATCTACTTGGTAAATTGTAAATGGTAATGCGGAGTAATGCCAAAACTGCTGGTGATTTGAAACTAATTTATTTTGAATGTTTGTGAAATTGCTTTGTGCAAGCTCCTGTTGACTTTATTTTGACACTTCCCCAGTGCAATTGTACTGTTATGATATTCGTCTCAGCGTGCCATCTGTTTGCATATTATGTTATCGACAGATGTTTAGAAATGTGTCAATGAAAAACAGCATACATAGGCCTATATTTCACTGCAGTTTCCTGTTAAGACAAACAATAGACGGATAGAAAAAAAGAGCTGGAGAAAGGTGCAGGAGTTACTTTGAAACAGTTGCTAATTAATAAATAATTACACTCAAAAAGGGGTAAGAAGCATTGAATTAACTATGAGATTTTTAAGCAGAAATAACAAAATAGTGCTTTCTTGTAAAATATAATCATTCATCTTTAATTGCAACTTCCAAAAGTAATTTATTTATAGTAGGGGCGCCACTAGACAGGCCCCCTGGACAGCATATCCACTCGGGCCCCCGCTTTCGAGGGAGGGATTCCCCCTCGATAGAATTCAGTATCGTGTTCCAGTGATGGGTGTCCCCCTCGGTAGTAATCGGGATCGTGTTCCAGGGGTGGGTGTCCCCCTCGGTAGAAATCGGTATCGTGTTCCAGGGGTGGGTGTCCCCCTCGGTAGTAATCGGTATCGTGTTCCAGGGGTGGGTGTCCCCCTCGGTAGTAATCGGGATCGTGTTCCAGGGGTGGGTGTCCCCCTCGGTAGAAATCGGTATCGTGTTCCAGGGGTGGGTGTCCCCCTCGGTAGAAATCAGTATGTGTTGGGTGTCCCCTCGGTAGAAATCGGTATCGTGTTCCTGGGTGGGTGTCCCCTCGGTAGAAATCGTATTGTGTTCCAGGGTGGGTGTCCCCTCAGGTAGAAATCGGTATTGTGTTCCAGGGTGGGTGTCCCCCTCGGTAGAAATCGGTATTGTGTTCCAGGGGTGGGTGTCCCCCTCGGTAGAAATCGGTATCGTGTTCCAGGGGTGGGTGTCCCCCTCGGTAGAAATCGGTATTGTGTTCCAGGGGTGGGTGTCCCCCTCGGTAGAAATCGGTATCGTGTTCCAGGGTGGGTGTCCCCTCGGTAGAAATCGGTATCATGTTCCAGGGTGGGTGTCCCCTCGGTAGAAATTGGTATTATGTTCCAGGGTGGGTGTCCCCTCGGTAGAAATCGGTATTGTGTTCCAGGGGTGGGTGTCCCCTCGGTAGAAATCGGTATCGTGTTCCAGGGTGGGTGTCCCCTCGGTAGAAATCGGTATCGTGTTCCAGGGGTGGGTGTCCCCCTCGGTAGAAATTGGTATTATGTTCCAGGGGTGGGTGTCCCCCTCGGTAGAAATCGGTATCGTGTTCCAGGGGTGGGTGTCCCCTCGGTAGAAATCGGTATGTTCCAGGGTGGGTGTCCCCTCGGTAGAAATCGTATCATGTTCCAGGGTGGGTGTCCCCTCGGTAGAAATTGGTATCATGTTCCAGGGTGGGTGTCCCCTCGGTAGAAATCGGCATCGTGTTCCAGGGGTGGGTGTCCCCCTCGGTAGAAATCGGTATCGTGTTCCAGGGTGGGTGTCCCCTCGATAGAAATTGGTATCGTGTTCCAGGGTGTCCCCCTCTGTAAAAATTGGTATTATGTTCCATGGGTGGGTGTCCCCCTCGGTAGCAATTGGTATCGTGTTCCAGAGGTAGGGGTCCCCCTCGGTAGAAATCATTATTGTGTTCCAGGGGTGGGTGTCCCCCTCGGTAGCAATCGTTATCTTGTTCCAGGGGTGGGGGTTGCCCTCGGTAGGAATTGGTATCGTGTTCCAGGGGTAGGGGTCCCCCTCGGTAGAAATCATTATCGCGTTCCGGGGTGTTGTTCCTATCCGAACAGATCCTCTCTATGAATCGCATTTCGGGGGGGTCCCCCTCGGTAGGAATCACGTTTTCCCCTCAGGGGGCCTCCCTCCATTGTCAAGCCCTTAGAGTTGTCCTGACCTTCCGCCCCCTTACGGCATCCCTGATTTACAGTATGACATCAACTTTTTTCACGTTTCACACAAAATACAGTGTTATATGCACAATACTATTCACAATAGTATGTATAGGTGTGATTATGTTATGCATGATTTGTAAACTAATACATTTAGAGGTTTGCACCACATAAGCAGCTCTATATGTTTGGCTTTTCCGACATAGCAAACTTGCTCAGGAGCGCACCCGGTATAGCATTGCACCTGTGATGTGAAATGCTTGAGAATGAGTCCCGTCAAACACAGTACTAGCAAAAGCTCAATAAAATGACATGGTGCTTCAGCATTTATCTCATGTGTTTTTATCTCATGTTTGCCATCAGCCAGGTTTGGGTTTAGTGTGGGTGGGACTTTATTTACAATTTTGTGTCATTTCCAAACTCCCATGATACATGTAACAACTAGTTTAATAAAACGTTGTCAGATTCGCACTCATCTTTTTTGGATAAAACTGGGAAAAATACCAAACTGTTCACTATTCACAATTAATATAACCCCCACCACCCGCAATCCTTCAAAGGTATCTAAAGGCAATTCAATAATAAAATCATTAAACATTGTTGTTGGATACAGATTTTATTTTATTTTTTTGCTTAGTAAAATAATTATTGCTCTGTATTTGTGGCACCAGTCTGTTGATTTGAAGTATGTTTAGCTGTGAGAAGGTGACAGCTGAAGTGACTCAGCTATGATTCATATTTGACAGCATGTGTTCAGACAGAGACAGAAGCTTAGAAAAAAGGCTTTTCTTTAAACACCATAATAATTTTTGACACAATCATGGATGTTTTGTGTGAAAGGACTGAAAGGTCAAATTCAAATGACTGTGCTTTGATGGTAAAGAGAAACTGAATTGCACGAAGGACTAATTTTCCCATCAAATTGTTTTGTTCCTTTTTTTCATGATGTTGAATATGACCGGAAAGGTCTAACCTTCACTTTAGAAATTAATGATTTAAAAATACAATGAACAAAATGTTTCTTTAATTATCTAAATCTGCACCAGAGAAGGTTAATTCCATCTTTTACCTTCAGGTTCAAATTGGATTTCATAAAAGCAACTTTAATTGTAAGTAACTGTTCTATTTAAAAAACAAATATTCTTCTTGTATCACACTGGTTGGGAAAGTCATGAAGATTAGTAAATGACCAAATGGAGAAGTGCTAACTAGTTATGTTCCAGAACAGTTAACAGCACAGAAACTTTTATTAGTAAAATAGCTTCGATAGGCTACTGACTCACAAGTCACAACGTTATATTTCTCTGCAGTGAGGGGATAAAATCGTTGTTTTTGAAGTAAATACGCATCATTGCTTTAGAGAGAGACACGCAGAAGCAGGTTCACATGCACACGCAACTTTCATCCCTCTCTCTCTCTCTGTCTCTCTCTCTCTCTCTCTCTCTCTCTCTCTCTCTCGCTAATTCAAATAAATTATTAAATAATTCAAATAAATACAATCTTATTTAAGATCTTAAGTCTGATTTAAAGTAGGCCAAATACTAACGAGCCTTAACTGACAAAAATAAACATAATTTGCACGGTGGAAGAATTATCATCTTGTCCATACAACCATTCATAAACTCAGCAGAGTGTATGTCCCGCTGCACCTGATGTTCACAAACTTTCATAACTGGTAAGTGTTTTTTATTTTGCCTTGTGAAATGGCCGAGCATTGATGAATCTGTTGCTTTGTGTATTTGTTTACTGACCACTGCATGCAATCGTGAAATGCAGCATTAATTTTTAATTTTTGGCTATTCGTTGTGGGGAGGAAGAAGATTTCGGGTTCGGGTCGCTCGGGCTCTAAATTTAACTGTGCCACTCAGGTTGGTTCGGTCGGGTCGGGTCAGACGATCTCGGTGCGGGCTGGGTTCGGGCTTCACTTTAAAGCCCGTGCAGACCTCTACCAGAAAGCATAAAAGCATGTGCGGTGGAGACAGTGGCAGCTTCTGGAGAGTGAATGAAGCCCTCTATGTGTGCAGTATCTTATTTACTTTTGTGTGTCTTCGAATTAAAGTATTATGAAAAAGTTAATATAAGAAGGTGGACAAGCAGGCTTTGTGTTCCTCCCTGCCCGCACTACATTACGGGTGGGGATACACACAGTTTGTGTGTCGCTTGTTTGGGAGCAGTACGTCCAGTTTGAGGAGTTGTTGGAGGTAGTGTCTCAAGCAGTGGCCAAGCTAAACATTGATTGGCCACTAGAGGAGCAGGATGAGCATCCTAAGAGCAAGTTTGATCAATCATTCCTGTGCTTGTAGCCACTGCCTCCATGCCGGGGCCTGCCATTCTTTCCAAATCTGCACACCGAAGTGTCCAGATCGTGGAATAAGCAATTCTCGGCCTACCTCTTCAGTCTCTGTGTTTCCCTACACAACATTTGTAATGCTGCGGGATGGTCCACCCGATTTACCTTCGTCAGGTTCTACAACCTTGACCTTGACACCACTCCCGGCTCCTCAGTCTCTCGGCCTCGCTGTGCCCATCCACACTAGGCAAGGATTTTAAGTCTGGCGTCATGGGCATACTTGCTCCCAAAGTGTTCTTCGATGCAGTGTGAGTTCCTGAAGGGGAATGTCTCTAAGTTATGCACATAACCCTAGTTCCCCGAGGGAACAATACTCTGTGTGTCGTTGCCATACTTCTTGCCTCCTTTTCTTTGAATTTATTTGAATACCAATTGAATCCTTACATTCACATTTGAATTAGAGTTTTGAATCCTGTTTGCATCCTTGATTTAAATTCAGTTCAAGTTCAAGAACTGCATTGGAATAAAAAACAGCAACAATCAATTACATATAAAATCGATACATTCAGTCATGATTCACTTAGCATTTACACTGTCATTTTAATAGCTGATCAAAAGATGCAAACGAAACATAAGGATTGGACAGCTGTTATGACAGCATTTACTCTTACTCAAATGAACTGCACTAGCGCAATCGCAGCAGAGTTCATTTGAATCGATTTAATTGGCTGCTGAGAGCCACTGTCTGTAATTTCTTCTGTTGCAATACATTTACAGTGCATCTTTCTCCCTGAGGAGGAGTCTGAAGACCATGTGAACGTGTTCTTGGGGTTTTATGAGTGTCATGGATTGGGCTGGTGGTTCAGTGAGTGAAGGAGTTCGCTCTGATGACTCATGTGAAGCAGCACATCACCTCACCTCTGACTCACACCGCTGCGCTCACTAAACGGCAGCGTCTGTTTCTGTCCCCTCCACACACAAAATCATCGTTCAGCGCGCCAAAGCGCCACAACCCGACTGCAGCTCGCTGGTTAACAGCGATAAAAAGAGTGATGATAGACGTCAAAAGGCCTACAAAATGAATGATGCTTTTAATCCTATGGACCCAAAATTTAGGATCAACATTTCAGAGAACATTTGCCATTTGAATCCGCTTGGGAAATATGAAATGGCTATGATTACAGAGCAAGAAATATTACAATCATAACTACAATATGAAATATTGTATAATATCTAATGAAACAATATCTAATGAAACTCAAGCATTTAGTGCCCAATCGTTTTAATGTTCAGTTTAGTCTCCTCTGCCGGTCAGTAATGCCCTTGTTTTACATGATTATCACATTATCATACCAGATATATGTTCTAGTCATACATTTCCTACCAGTGATTCATTGTTGTGAAATTCAAAATTGGTCCAGGTGTGAAGAAGGCAAGGAAAGGCAAGGTTATTTAGCTAATTTCATATAGTGGAAATTCAATAAGCTTCAATAAATAAATGAATAAAACATTTCATAGTTAACATTAACAAATACAAATAAGTAAAAACTGAAAAAAGGAAAATTTTATTATGAAAATAAGATTAAGATTCTACAACAAACTGAATATGAAGGACACAATAGGGAGAAAAAGACAAATAATGAAAAGGTCATTTTGTCTATTTGTCTTATAATTCTGACATTTTTTCTCATGATTGTGAATTTATATTTCACAATATGGAATTTGTTTTCCAAAAATTGTGAGCTTATGTCTTGTGCAAAACACAAACTCAAAATTGTGAGAAAAAAAGATATTGAAAGTTTAGTTTGAGACACTTTGTGAATGAGATTCTCTGAGCATGTGACACTTGTTTTGTTTCAGACAGTTACTACATTTGCTTCGGCTCTTATACTATGCACCCAGCTGCTTTTGTTACACATTGATGCGGTCAGTCAGATGACATGTCAGTTCCTCACCAGAATGAGATGCATTGTACTTTAATGCTATGATAGCAGCTGTGGATGGCAGTGGATCTCAGATTTTCTGTGCGGCCCTGAGTTCATTTCTGGACCAATGCAGGATTGAAGTCTATGATTGAGATGTAAGTGCTCTTAAGAAAATGATTTAGCTGGAATATGAACTCATAAAGGACTTCTCATGTCACTGCGCAAAGCTCGCTCTCCACAGCAATGATGGCAAACACACAGAGAAAGATAATGAAGCATCTGAAACAGCGCTTCATAAGTGATTGCTCATTCATCAAGCCTCGATGGAGTCGAGATGAATCCAGTTCATTCGGTTTACAGCTATATGATTATAAAGACTCACATGCAGATGTGAACAGGAGTTATACCGGCGGGTAAGAGCATGAGGTTAAAAGAAAATCTGTGTCATAATTGACAGGGGAATTATGTCATTGTCTAAAAATACACTCTTAAAGATACCGCATCATCTCACAAGTGTATATAAAGAAAACTATCATTTAGATTTTATTATAGATTTATAGATTTGTATTATAGATTATTTATGTTTTACTTCTGGCATTAAACATTTTAAATTTAACTGGCTTCATGACTGCATCTGACAGAAAAAAATAATAAAAACAAATCCATCCCTTTAAGCCGTTTCAGAGCCCTTCATAAATATCAAGATGAAGGCCTATATTAAATATTGTTGAAAGGCTGCACAATATTAAGACAATGTTGTTTATCTCCCCTTGTGCCAAAACCAGAACAAACGAGGAACAAAACAGCCATAATTGTCTGATATGAGATATAGTTGTGAAAGGCTGCATTTGTGTCTGGGAAACAGCCTGTGGCGAAAGCCTGTATTTTATGCATTAATAAGTCATATGCGCCATGAAGCACACAAAGATTATTATGTAAGACTCCACCGAATGGCCATGAAAAATGCACATGGCTAGTCTATATATGTGAAGTACAAGAGAATAACACAATGAGTTCAGACCATGAATGATGGATGATTGATCAAATTCAAGGAACAAGTATAACACGACTTTACCTGGATTTCTGCTAAAGTTATATCTGATCTAAACCAACTGCCTCACTACATCAGATAAAAACTGTCTGCTTCAACACATAGACCTAACATAGAAATGAATAGACATTCTCTTGTCTTTATTTGACTGGAGCCCTGTGGCCCACCTTACGAAGATGCTGGAAAAACCCCAGCAATAGTTCAACCACAAACACAGCCAATGACATCAAGCCTCAGTGCGTGATGATGCCAAATACATGAACAGGAAGAACCAAATGATGTTCATATATTGCATATTTGATTTAGGGTGTATACATGAGTTGGTCAATGATTTGAGATTGAATAACCACTTACATTTTGCTCAGTTTTTCTTTTAATGTGAGTGTATCTTTTAATTGTTAATCTGGATGTTATTTTATAGGAGTGGGCGGGTTTTTGAAGATGATCTTCTCTCTTTTTAAAGAAAGGACCACAATGGAAATAAGTTACTGTAACTGTATTGTGTTATCCTTGTCAATGGAGGTTGAAACAGGGAATTACTACTTTTTGTGTCAAATAAACTCAACTCAACTCAAAGGTGTGTAGTGAGTTTTTACAATCTCATAGAAATCTAAGCAATATTAAAACCATGGCTGTGAGCAAAGCACTCTAGAAATGTTGAAGTTCTGTTTATTCAAAAATAATTCAGCTTTGTGAAGCAAATACAGGAGGTAGAAAGCAGGTCTGATAACCTTCGATTACAAAAACTGAGGTCATAATCCAAAATGAACAGTGAGAATTTACATTTTCTGTGGGTATGAATACTTGTTTTATAAGCATCCTCTGCCTTGTTCTGGACTTTGAACTCATACTGCTGAAGCTAATAATGTCCACAAAGCTTTAAGTCTTTGTGTATCAGAAGGAATAATAGGTTTACATTAATGCATTTAACAGATGCTTCTAATGACTTAGAAAAAAGCAAAGAACCAACTCTTACATGTCCAAATTATAATGTCCAGAATTATTGCAGATCATTTTTGCCGTTTGTAAAGTGAGTCCAGCTCTTGCAGTCGCTGAAATGACTGAAATAATGATTTCGACTGCATTAACTCAGTGAACCAAACCAGTCACTGCATTTTTCACAAGGCACTTTGCTCTGCTAAATTTAAAAATGCCTTACATGAATAAGAGATATGAATACATCCCACCATTATTCATAGAGCAGGTTAATCATTAATAATAATCACACATTCAGGAAGATTCACTTCTCTTGAACAGTCCTCTAAAACCTCAGCAGATCATTTCACCAAACTCAGCTGAGATTCAACCATCATAATGACAATAACAGGTACAATCACCACAACGAGAAATACAATCTTATTCATTACTATTATTATGTGTTTGTGTTGTTACTCCATGAAATGCATGTGTTGCCATGTTGTGCTGAATATTTCAAATGCTCTAAACCACTTTGCTGATTATGTAACAAGAGCAACACATTTTGTTATTGGCAGACTCAAACAAAGTCTGTCTAACATGATAAATAATGCATTTGTGAATCCGAACACAGTGCTGTTCTGGGCTACAAGTAAAAAGAAACCATATGGCACTTAAAACTCTCTCCACAGCTCGATTTGAGAAATAAACACTGTATTTTACAGTGAGTTTTTGACGAGGTGTTGGTTTATTGTCTCTAGCAGCACTATCAATGGCCAGATCCACTAGATGGCTCACTTTCAGCTTAAACTCCAACAAAGTTTAGCTTGAACTGATGGCATATGGGCAAACACAATGAAAATAAAGCAAACACTTGGTAAGCGAGGACAAGAAGAAAGAATCCAAAACGTGCAAGGACAGAGCGAGCAAACAGAAGGACGGAGCGGCTGAATGTGAGAACATTGGTCATACTGGCTAAAATTAGCCGCTAGCAGACAGACCCCGAGATAGCAGCAGCTATTCTCACAGTGCATTTAGAAGGTCTGGATATTGATGATGCATAGCCGTCCCTGGACCATGGGGGTTATAATTGTCATGATCAAGAAGACAGAGGATCTGGAACTCCCTAGAAAGCTTGATTTAGAGCAGGACAGAAGATATCCTCACTTTCCCCTCAAAACCCTCGTCTGAGTCATTTAAATGTGTCTGCACAGTCAGATGAGGAAAGCACTCACCCTCACCTCCACCTTTATATGTATTACTGCAGTCTCCTAATGTGGCAGCTCATAAGAAACATCCGAAATCATGACACTAATGTCTTTTCAGTGATGGAGCTTCAGCAGGGAGTTTGTGCGGCAGCTCGGATGGCATTCTGGTAACCATGACCGAGCTACGATAGCTTAAGAGATTAAACACATCATATGTCACATCCTGATGAAGAGGAACATCAGTCTCACTACTGTTAGCTACAAGAGACACATTAAACTGACTGAACTGGAATAAGACGCCATACAATGAGTGCTGTCAGGCTGTGACTTTATAAGAACCAAGGCCAAAGATTGGAGATAAACTCTCACAATGAGCATTCAATATGTGACCCTGGAGCACAAAACCAGTCCTAAGTAGCATGTGTGTATTTGTAGCAATAGCCAACAATGCATTGTATGAGTTAAAATGATCCATTTTTCTTTTATATCAAAAATAATTAGGATATTAAATAAAGATCATGTTCCATGAAGATATTTTGTATTTTTCCTACCATAAATATATCAAAACTACATTTTTGATTAATATGCATAGCTAAGAACTTCATTTGGACAACTTTAAAAGAGAATTTCTCAATATTGTGAAAAAGGTTTTATTTTTATTTTTTGCACACTCAGATTACAGATTTCAAATATTTGTATCTCAGCCAAAAACGTAATATCTTAACAAACCACACATCAATGGAAAGCGTATGTATTCAGCTTTCAGATGATATATAAATCTAAATAAAAATAAACTGGGTTTACTGGTTTTGGGGTCCAGGGTCACATATATCTTTAGTACCTCAGTCTCAATGGCGAGTCCATGACAAATACTTCAACTAATAGACATTACCCAGTTCCTTTGAGTCTGAGTCATGTCTCATTTTCACTCACAGTATGTTAATTGTATCATGACATGTAGTATCTACTCAAGCTCAAGTCAATGACTGATGATTATGGCACATAAGCAAGCAGCATATTTGTTTATTGCAAATTGTAGTCCACATTTTCACCATAATTTCAAGAAAGTTTCTCCCAGGAAAATATGTAGCTAATTTAATCTCAGCTTGCTGAAAACTAGCACAACTACTGCTAGCATTTGCACGGAAAAACTAAAACTAAACTACAACAAATAAAATATTTGTAACAGTTTACATAAGTCAATTTTACTGCTACTGCTCTGTACAATTGACTTCCAATTGAACTTATTCATAAAGAAATCAAAAATATGTTACATAATTATATTAATTTCACATATAGAATTTAGTAAATTAATAATAAAATAAGTAATATTAGCTTAACCAGTAAACGTTTGAGTATTTTTTACTTAGCCAAAGCTTACTTGGCTTAATATAGCACTTAATTAAACCAGGCGTTTAAAGAGTATGTTACTAAGAAACATCTAAATAAATAATACAACTAATATCATCATATGTACATATTTAGTAGTGTGGGACTCATCTGAATACAGAGACTTCAATACTTGGTACACAATACTCCAGATGTGAAAATGAACTCCAGATGTAAAAAAAGTTACTAAACCTAACAACAAAAGCAGTGAGGAAACAGTGTAAATAGAGTAATATAGTGCAAGGGAATAATACATTATTAATTATACATGCCCACGCATGATGAGAGCACCAGCATCAGAAAAGTTGAGTGTTTTACTTAATTTATAACGTTTCAATTCACACTTTAACTTCTACAAGCTTGAATGAGTACCAATTTATAATTATATTATTATTATTATTACCTTAACTAACTTTTTAATGAAGCATTGTTTTATCAATGTGGGATCGCTATCAAGAATGTCTGAAGTAACAAATATTGGCTTTACCCTTTATGGGGCTCTAACTTTTATAAGTGTTGAAAAACCTGCTAAATGTCTAAATGTCATGTTGAAACCCATTGGATTTCTTTACTAGATTAGAGAGATAATATGGATATATCAACATATTTTATAGCATTAACAGCCAGCTTCTGGTAACATAATGTTTGACCTCTTTCATCATTTTAAATATTGTACTTTTTTATTTATTTCTTTAATGTGTGCATTTAGCAGAGGCATTTCTCCAAAGCAACTTACAATACATTCAGGTTATAATTTGCAATGCATCACCACTGAGCCACAGGAAGACTTGTAGATTTGAAAAGGACATATTGTAAATATTGACAGTGCAAGTGGGATGAGAGACCTGGAAGTTACAAAGACTGAAAACTGCTGATCAAATGAAATAACAGACAGAAAGCGGATCAGAAAACCACTCAAGCCTTGGTAGGTTTTTGCACTAGAGTTCCTGGTGACTCTCAGAGGGACTAACAGCAGCTCAGCTGAACTGTAAGAGGACACTGCAGCGTGCTAAAACATCAACACCGGCATGCTTCAAAATAAAGGATCTTTACTGACCTCTGTAGTCCCACCAAGAACCTTTCACATTAATGGAAACGTTTTTGTGCATAGAAGGTTTTTTTTGTAGCTGAAACCTATTATTAAAATGTTCTGCACACTAATAAAAAATGGTTCTTTGGGGAACCAATGGCTCTTCAGTAGAATCACAGGAAACCCCTTCTTTGGGAACCTTTATTTTTAAGAGTACAACAGCTGCGATGAGCTATTTGACCTTCTGTTATCATTCTCACTTCTATCACAAATCACAGTGAGTGAACATGTGTGTTAGTATAATGATAATGCATAGATCACATCACCCTAGTGAAAAAAATAAATAAATCTGGTAACACTTATTTCGATAGTCCACTTTAGACTTTCTACTAACAGTAAGTAACATTGCAACTACATGTCAACTAGCAGTGATTCGAGTATTAGTAGACTATCTGCTTAATATCTTCTAACACTTTATTTTGATGAGTCTACAACATACAATATACTGACTGTGAGGAACTTTACAAGTATGTCAACTTATTCTACTAACACTAAACCTACCCTACTGAGAGTTACTAGACATGGAGTTATAAAGTTACTTATAGTTAGTAGAATGTCTAAAGTGGACTATCAAAATAAAGTGTAACCTTATTTCATACGAAGTATAGTTCAAATCTATTAACCTATTTACTGACATGACTTACTAATATAAAAGTTATAATTAAACTTTATATAATTAAGCCTAAAATGTGTTTTAATGTCACTATTGAGAAGGATTGTATCATATTTGAGTAATATAGGTCTTTAAATGCAATATGTTTAATGTGCACCTGAAGTATACTTGCAATAGTTCTACTTCAGCACAATCAAATATACTTCAGTATATCTTTAGTTGCACTACTTTCATACAGTTCAAGTGCATTCCAATTTAGCAGACTTGAGGTATACCAAAAGTACAATGGTGTGTTATTTTTATTTAGCACATAAATATATAAATGTATTTGTAGTATACTTAACGTGAAATCCATTAATTTCAGTGGTAGAGTTTTGTACATATCAAGACTGGAATGAAGTCCAAAACCCACCTGCTTTCTTAAAATTCAACCCCATTTCCCTTGAAACCCAACGGTCCTCTAAAGCCCAGTTCATACATTCACTCGGACATTCCCACTCATTCTTCTCTCATCGTTTTCCACACACCTCCAAAGCAAGTTCCTCCACTTCAAACTGCTTTCTGGACATGCGGTCCTCGCCAACAGCCTTGTGGTAGTAGATGACCATGACGTCATATTTCTTCATCACAGTCTTGTAGTTCTTGATGGTCAGCTGATGGACACGGTCCTTGCCGTCATATTCGGGGAACTCCAGGCCCTTCTCGCTCCAGCACAGATAGGCAAAAGTTAGCAGAACCCCCAACAGCAGCCAACTCCACTTCATGTCACCGTTATGCTTCACGTGAAAGGTTTAAAATGTATTCGATTTTTACTTTGTTCCTAACTAAAGCCAAACTAATAGGAACAAGGTCCAATTCGTGCGCCCACCACCCTCTCTTGCTCCCTTTTAAAAAGACACATGCGCAAGTTGTCTAGTTGATGCCTCTTGGGGGTTGGAGGTTTGGGATGACGGCTCTGTTATGTGTCGACGAAGCCAGTATGACACTTGGAAAGTGTCCACAGCAGTCGAGCAATAGAATTGCTGTAAATAGGTGGAGCCCGATTTGACAGTTTTTACCTGCTGGAAGTATCAGGATCAATCTGAGCAACATGGGTGCTTTCACTGAAAGACAGGTATTGGGCTGGGCGACAGGATTCCATTGCCATATAAAGTTTTGCAGGGCTTTGACCCTTGCTAAAAATAAGTTCTTGTTTTGGATGCTGAGAACAAGATGGCCGCCCTGCTTGTATGTTGTGCAGCTGCGTGGTCGAGCTGGCACAGATCAAGTGTCCAGTTTCACTCCCAAAGCCTTGTGCTCTACATGGTGATGGGGTTTTATAGAGCAAGGAATGGTCTAATTATGATTTTAAAACAATGTTTTCTCAATACAAGGCCGTATGTTGGATTTCCAGGGAATAACGCATAATGATAGCAATGGACATGAATGCACTGCAAGTGTCTGCCAGTTGAACAAGCATAAAAGCAATGATAAATCCATAAGCCTAAATCATGCACGTTTGTATTTTGTGTATAGATTTATTTGAATGCATAATTCAAAAGAACCAGCAGCAGATAAAGCAGTGAAACAGTCCCTCAAATATTAGTTTACAAAGCATTGAGTTGGGATATTAATAAAGTTTGACACCTGACCTCAGCTCTTATATTTCATGTGCTGCCAGCTGAAACACTGAGGCATTTGAAGGGAGTTTTGTGTGGGCAGTTGATGTGGATGCATGGACTGTACATATATATTTTTGCTTTCTGCTCTTTGACAAATCT